>APFE030639989.1:11010-80798 GCA_000404065.3 Pinus taeda
CTTGTTGAGATGGAGTGTTGAGAATGCAACAAGATGATGGAGCTTAGTGAAAAGAAGTCGCCTTCACTAAGTGGGCCCACTAGCTATTTTTGGCGCAAAGTCTATTTTTAGACTATGTCTATTTTTAGACATATGGATCATGGTCTATGAGTTGCAGGATGCTATTTATGGATGATTGGTCATGTTGGTAAAAATAGATGGACCTATATTTTTAGACATATGGGCGGAGTTTATTTTTAGACTGCCAGTCTAAAAATAGAACAGTCGAATATTATTAGCTTTTAATAATATTTGGACTATAAACATTATCTTATCCTCTTGCAGCACTTCAGTTCAAGCTACGGATGTGGCACATGCAACTGCCAGAAGGAAATACACTTTTCCTATGGGACAGTTCAGCTATTGCATAATGGACTTCAGTTAGAACTCAAGTGATTGAGTTTGGTGGAGTTGATTGAGGAGTTGATGGAGTTGTGTTCAGTTTGACTTAGTTGAAATAGTTGTATTTAGTCTAACTAACAAATACACTAGTGATGAGTGGTGTGAATTAATTATTAATTAATTCACTAATTATTAACTCATAAATCAACTAAAGAATACATCAGTTAACTCAGTGCATGGACAGTTCAGTGGAGACAAGTGTTAGAGGTGGGTGAAAGGGTGAGACTACTATTAGTTGTGACTATAGCTGTGCATGAGATTTGCACAATCATTGATTGATATTTCCAATGAGCATTGTGTAGTACAAGCCAAGGGAATTCGAACTTGGATCTAATATTCTCAACTTGGATTGTGCAGTAGAGGCAGGCAAATAGTGGAGGAGATTTGAACCCGTGACTTGTTCAGATCTGAGCTAGTTTGTGTGTGGCATGTGGATATAGTACTGAGTACTTCTGAGGAGTATTGTACTATGTATTTTTACATGTTCTCTATCATTATAATATACAGATAGTTGGGGGTTTTCAGTTGTATGCTTTCCCCATTACATACTGTGTTGATATGTGTGATTGATGTTTCAATGTGCACATGTGATTGTTTTTTTTTTTAATTCCGCAAATTGATGATCAATGGTAGAGGAGGTTATGTATTATGCATGCATTCCGCAAATAGTGTATAATCAAGATAATCTCTGTGAACAAGTGTTATATTATTCAAATTTCTACATAATAGGTGGAGTAAGATGAAGGAATTCGAGATTCAAGGTGAAGGATCAAACAATGAAATAAATATGAATAAATAATAATTGATTGATAGGTGGGAGAACTACAAGGGGTAAAAGGAGTTGTTTCTACTTCCAATATGATAGAGGTACTTTGCAACTTACAACAAAAACAATTTTTTTTTATTTAAGATGAAATTAATAGCAACAAAATAGCTACAAACATCTTCATTCTCATTCAGTAGCTATGGCCATTTTCTTTTCTTGAAATTTTCCTTGAAATTATTATAAAAACTACTATGAGTCAAGAGGATAGTGATAAGATTCCAAGATGGTGCATCAAAATTTCTTCTTTCAAATGAAAAAAAAATCATGGTGTTGAGCATCCTTGAAAATACAAAGACTTCCATTTCTACATAAATTAAAAAGCTCTTGCTATTCACGATAAAATTGATATGTTTTAAAGATCCTAGAAGCTCGCAAGAAATCCGCTGAACGAAATTGCTAGGTCTCAGAAGCTCGCAAGAAATCCGCTGAGGACGAAGTAATGGTATCCTCTCTAGAGCAAAATATATCATCATAAAACCATTCCCAAAGTTCTTCAAACACTCATCCTTTTCATTGTTGAGTTGTTCCTTCAAGTTAGCAATTACCCCTTCACTGCAATTGAAGGTTGTAATTTCTGTGCACTCCAATGCATATTGCATTTAGGACTTGGTAGCTAAATGCAAAGCGACACTGCAATCCAACCAAGTGATAGTCAAGAGGATCATCTTGAGAGGTATTTGAATGACATCTTTGATCTCTATCTTTCCATCCTTTATTGCTTGAGAATGATGCCTAGAATGAGCGGTGATGTAGTCCTTCACAGTTTCACCACCTCTTCTCATGTCAGATAGTGAGATAGGATCTCCTATTCGAGATAGCCATGTCCAAAAATAGATATCATCTACCTCTATTGTGACAATATTTCTTTGATCCTGAAGAACTATCCCTAAATGTCCCATGACCTAACCAAATATTCCAGTAAATCAAGTTGAGCTCTCATGCCTAGAACCAAGAAAAACTTGAGTCCACAATTCCTTAAGGCTCGTATTGTTGTCGATTTGTTTACAGCATCTAAATCTTGATATTCATGTTCTTTTTCGCTCCATCTTAAAGCCATTTTTACTTCGATGAATAGTTGCAAAATCACAAGAAAAACACTTAGAATCATCCTTATGCAAAACGCTAAGAGAAATCTAACCCAAAAACATAAACTTTTTTTCTCCAAATACCCCCATTTCACCTGCCTTTTAATGCACAGAGCGACCCAGCATAATTTTCCTTCTTGGTAGGTGCGTTGGTCCACTCTTCCTAGTGTAGATCGGGTAGACCCAGCGCACCTTTCAATATAGAGAGGGTGATATGGGCCTAGGAATAAAATTTAGACCCTAAAATATTGATAACTCTAGAAAAAATTGCATCAAATAAAATATAGAAACAATGAAAAAGGAGAGAAAGGATAAATCTTCTACCTGGAGCTGACGATACTGGTAATGGTCCACCGAATTGGCTGCAATCACCTACATAAGTTTGATAGTAAAATGCATTCAGAGCTAGCTCACAAGAGGCAAAATGAAAATGGCAAAGAAATGTTTTTTTTATTTTCACTATTTATGGTCAATTAGTTATTATTTTAATATATTTTTAATATTTTTACGTAATTTTTTACCACATGACATATATTTTTAATGCTTGATCTCAGACTTTTGTGATCCATATTGATAGAGATTATCTTTCGGATTAATCACATCAAAGTTATGGTCGATGTTTCGAACCATCTAATGTTGTGCATCCTCAGTACAAAGGTGAAAAAATCAATCTATCAAAAAGTTTAAATAGTAAAGATGCATTTGGTTCCATAGCTAGTCGTAGGGAATTAGCAGTTATGAATTAGTTGTTAAGAATTAGTCGTTTGGAGTTAGTTAGTGAATTAACCATTTTATTTATTTATTTACATTATATTCTTTCATTTATTTATATTAAATTATGTAATTAAGAGGTATACGTTTTATTATGGCTATTTATAATCAAGTTTAATATTCTTCAACCATTAGTTTTAAAATTATAAATAATGAGATAAAAATATTAATCTATTAAAATATGAGAGAGATCTTAATAAGAAAGTAAACAAGGATTTGAAAAAAAAAGCAGAAAAAATAAAAAATAGAGTCAAAAAAATAAAAAATTATAATTTAAAATTATAAAGATAAATAAAAATCAAGAAGAGAGAGCAGGAATCCAACATCCGCTTAATTTCTAACCATCATCCCTATTAAGATTAATGGAATGCTTCTCAATTTCAATGGCTTCAACCTTTGCGATGACTCAGGAATCCTTAATACAGACATGGTGTTTGGATTTCTCTCCATGTTCAGCTAAAGTTGACGAACGATAATGATTGTGCTTAATGTATGCAGCATTCTCTTGGATTCTTTGGTTAATGGAGCGACCATTTTCCCCAATGTAGGGAGTCCCACAGGAACAAGGGATTGAGAACACTCCTTTCATGTCCTTGGGGTTTTGTTGTAGTGGCTGCAACACCCTCCAAAATTTTGGCCTACATCCAATTTTAGAGCCTCCCTTGGATTTTTACTTGAAGTTTGCAAGCACTCGAGCTCACCTTGTGAGCTCACGTTGAGTCTTTGCACCCTCCTTGCTTGACTATTCAATGGACATCTTTTTTCATTTTGGTCACAATGTCACACTTGCAGCCATGTTTTGGTCATGCACAAGGTCCTGCTTCGTCTGTACAAGTTGTATTCACTATGTAAACATCTGTTGCACTCACACGCAAAGTTATGTGCACTGTCGCACAAGCATCGTCGTGATCGTTCAACGATCTATCACAAGCGTCGCACTTGTTGCTCGCACCATCAATCAGTCACGTTGAGTATATGTTGTCTTGATGGTTTGAGGAGTCTTGTCGTTAAGTCATGTTGAGTGTGTGTTCACAAGGTCGCGTATGCACAAATTCACTCACTCACACACTCAGTCATTTTGCTAGAGTTCTGACGATCGAATCATCCTCTAACAGTCAGACCTCCACCTTAGAATCTACTCGACCGACTGTCACCCAGAACAACATAAAAGTATCCAACAAGCCATTTTAATATGCGTTGCCTACAAGCTAACCAACCCTCACATTGGTCAACCAGAGAGTTTAACTGTGAAGTGACCCTATGATTCACTTCCCTCAAAAATTGTGCAAAACTTGTAGACCTTTCTCACTCCACTGACTGAGGAAACTGCGTAGACAAGTCGGATAGACACCCAGTGTCCGTCCCTATCTCCCTCAAAAAATTGCACAATTTTTCCAATGAACCGATCGGTTTCTCACCCTGAAAACTACGCAGATTTCATGGGAAGTCCCTCAACTTCCCATCATCCTACTCAACTCAGAAAATGCAGAGAGGTGTTCATCAAGTCAGCCTCCCAGCAATTGTGCAATTTTTATCACCAACAATCCCGCATCCCATTGCCATCTCCTTAAAAAAAATGTGCATTTTTTCCCAGCAAGCCTCTCGTATCCGCTACCATCTCCCTTGAGGAATTACATAGTTTTTGTTGCGAACCCCTCCTTTGTTTCCTACTCTGCTTCCCTTAAGAAATTGTGCAGATCTTCCCTCTAGCGAAGCCAGATCTCGCTGAAAGTCACTATTGATCCAAATTTTCCATCTCAATCTCCCAGTGACTTCTGCGTAATTTTCACCAGCAGTGCCTCGAGCCTGCATCCCAACTTGAAACCTGCCTCGCGTAGTTTCATAGCTTTGTCCTCTCTCCTGGTCACCTGCATCTAAAAGTGAATGACAATGCATCATGGTAGACTAGGAGGTTTATGGATTTGATGTCGTCTCGTCATGAGTGATTGTAGATACATGTACATGGATAAGACATGACACGACGATGGACAGGATGAACAAGGAGAGCACATGCAAGGAGATGTGTTCACAAACGGATGAATGTATGATGCATGCGAAGAGAATTTTTCGTGAACGGACGAACATGTGAAGCATGCCAAAGTACAAGCAAAGGAGCGATGTACACATGCAACATCAAGCAAAAACCAATACCATCGAAGACTCCGCACAGCTCGCCATGTGGAGGAGAATATATGTGATACACCAAGAGCACATCCATCACTCAGAAGTACTGCAACTTGACATGGACACCACCAGCACCATGAACATACCATCATTATCATGTCGAGTCATGTCGGCCACATCACTATTGTGGGCCATACTATGTAAATCAATGTAATGTAACATGGAAGTCCAAGAGACCCATATGTCATACGAAGAGTCATGTAAAGTTGAAGAGTCAAATAAGTCAAACAGTCATGAGGGAAGTCGAACAGTCACAAGGGCCAGTTTCACCCTTAGCTATAAGTACCCCCTCATTTGTACATGCAATGGAATTTTCACCTTCGCTCCTCCCACATAGCCTTTAGAGCCTATAGCATTTTCTTTGAGGAGCGAGTAGTGGCTCCAACGCCCCTTTCACAGGGTTAGTGATGTATGGTGCATCGATGTGTCTTGGAACTTTCACTTAATTCATAAGCCTGATAATAGGCCAGCACGTTTCCACACATGTATTGTAACTGTTGTAGGACTAATATTGAACACTTGTAATGCATGTTGCTTTAACATGTGTTAAAACAATTGAACTCTTTCGGTTGCTCTAATACATATATTTATGAAAATGTGTTGTATAATTTGTTAACGTTGTCTTGCCCATGTGGGCTGCCTCACCGGACATCAGACAAAACATTTCCCGTAAACTTGTTATAATGACTTTCACACTCGTGTGGACTTCTTCGTTGAGTGTTGTACGTGTTATCCCTTCTTGTGTGTGTGGTTGTCGCATCCATGTGGACTACTCCATCGAAATTTGTGCATGTCTTGTCATGTTGTGTGTCTCTGACATATTTGGGAATCTTCCTGTTCAACTGGATAATCACTTCCACCCTCTCTCTCTGTAGTGAAAGAACCTTGACACAAGTAATACTAGCATTCACCAGGCACACGAACCTCGAAGACAAAGCAAACCACTCTCATGTGTTGTCAAGCAAGAGCTAAGGCAAACATTTAAGATAATGGAAACTGAGCCATCATACCAAATGGGGCTCCTATACCAAACAGTATGAGTTCTAGTTGGGACTTCATACCGGGGAGATCCCCTAAATGTTGGCAGTTCCAACACCATCAACAAGTTTATAGGGTCCTTAATAGATCTAAGAGAATTCATAATGATAATAAGGGGTTTGAAAGAAGAAGAAACTCTATTATTTTTTAGAATATGAGCAATCTTATTAGTAGTCCCTTGGATAAAAGGAAGTTGCACATTGGAGACTTGACCGACTTGAGCAGGTTTAATCTTTGATTTTTCCTGGCTCTTTGAAAAGCTCTAAGACAATGATGTCTATTATAGCCATTATTTTCAAAAACTTTTAGAAGATGAAAATTTTCCTCTTCTAAGTGACTTTCATCATAAACCCTAAGGGAACAAGTGGCAAGGGTGTTAAGAACTCTGAATTTTTGCATCGAGAAATGATGAGAGCTAGCATGAAGATATTGTTTTGTGTGAGTTTTTTTCGAAAAAAATTGGTGAGCAATGGGACCATCCTCCATTGTAGATAGAAGAATATCCAAGAAGGGAAGGCAACCATTAACCTCAACTTCCATCATGAATTTGATGGAGTCGAATTGGGAATTGAGATGGTTAATAAACCAATCTAATTTTTCTCGACCATGGATCCAGATGACGCATGTATCGTCAACAAACCTCTTCCAACGTTTAAGGTGGAATTGAGCCGAGGTTAGCACTGTGGTCTCCAAATATTCCATGAAAAGTTTGGAAACAATAGGGGAAAGGGGAGAACCCATTGCAACCCCACAAGTTTGTTCATAGAACTCACACTGGAAGCTGAAAAAGTAGAGGTAAGGCAAAGACTAACCAATTCAGCAGTGTCATCATCGGCGATCCGATTAATGACAGCAATGGCCTCTTGAATATGGTTTTTGCATAAAAGAAAACAACGTTGAAGCTTACTAACAAATCCCTTGGGTCAACCTTATATCTTTCAATTCTCTAACAAAGGAAGTGGAGTCCTTAACAAAGGAATCAGTGCGACCAACAAGAGGTTTGATTTTCTGAGCCAAGAATTTAGCTAGAAGATAAGTGGGCCCACCTATTGTGTTAACAATAGGTCTCAGGGGGATCCTGCTTTTATGAAGCTTCAGAAGGCCATAATTCTAGGGGTGAGAGGGTTGATTTCAATAAGCTTTTTGCTGAGGTTATTAAGAGAATTATTGGATTTTATGGCACATGCAACTTCTTTTAAGACTTTTTTAATGGTAGTCTTAATGAGTTTAACGTAACTATCACTATTATAAAGGTGATCAAACATTTTGTTAATATAATCAGCGTTATCTAAAATTACAACGGCCCCACCTTTATCTACCTTTGGGATGACAATGTTAGGGTTATCCCTTAAGGCTTTAAGGGCAAGAAACTCACTTTTGCTAATGTTGCTTTTAGGAGGTTTTGCTTTCTTAAGCACAATAGCATAGTCTTGCCTAATAACTTCCTTAACATTATCAGGCGAATCTCTAATTCCATATTCAATATTACAAATGATTTCATCTATAGGAATATTTTTAGGGGCAAGGGCAAAATTAAGCGCTTTGCTTAAGAGGTGAAAAATAATAGGGTCCAAATCTATACTAGAAAGATCAATAACATTTTTTAAAATGGATTGAGAAGATTTCTTATTATTATTATTATTATTATTATTTACATTATTACTACAATCTTATCATAAAAATTATTTTTATTATTAATATATAATTTTTTAATCATGATTAATAATGATATTATTTTTATTTTATTTTTTTGTAAGCTTGGTAGAACCTTCTCATTTTCGAGTTTTTACATGTTCGTTATTCACCCCATTTCTGGGGAGGATAGCACAAGAATCGAACCCAAGCCGGCGAGACTTCATTTCCACGGCCATTTCCACTTGAGCTACCCCATGTGGACAGATATTATTATTACTATTATTAAGAATACATTTATTATTATTTTTAAGAGTGATATTATTCACATTATTACATCGATTAGGAGAAATGATAGATTTTTTATATTATTATAAGGGGTATAATTATTCATATTATTACATAGGTTAGGACAATTATTAAATTTTTTATTACTATTATTGTAAAGGGTATTATTAGAGGAATTATTATCAATGAGAGGTTTGTTTTTAATTAAATTATAATTACTACTAGAGTTCAAATTAGAGATGTAATTATTAAAGGTGGATAAATGGAGGTGGGGGGGATTAATTGGGGACAAGAAAAGGGATCAAGCAAGGGAATAATAGAATTAGTTGGTGAGGACGAGGGGGATTCTAGGAAGGATGAGGAGGGAGATGACTTTGATAGTCCAATGGTGGAGGAAGACGAGTTAGAGGGGAAACCAATCACGGAGGTATCAACAGCAGTGGGAGGAGGGTTGACCGTGAGAGGGGTTGACAATTGAGAACAGTGAGAAGGATTGATCGAAGGGAGGGAATTCACAGAGGTCATAGAATGATCCATCGCTAATCGGTGACTTAGAATAGGAGGGAGAGGACACATAGGAATAGGAGGCTCGGTTGAAGACGAAGGGGAAGAAGAGAATTCGCCCAGGGATTGAGAAATGCTTGTTTGACCAAGCCCTGAAGAAACCTCAAAGAATTTGAAAGAAATCGATGGGAAAGATGAGTGTTTCGAAGAGGTTTCAAAAAGGAAACAATCTGCCAAATTTAATCGTTTGCTTGGTATTATTTCTTCCTCGACATCCTTGGTTCCAGCAGAAAGGTGCATTAGCAAAGACCTGATTACAGCTCTCAATTCTTAGGTTAGGAGTCAGGGTTCCAAATTCAGCAATGAGATCTCTGCCCAAAAATATGGAATGTCGTCTTCTCCTGTATTTTCAGAATTGTGTCCAAACTTGCGCTCGCAATATTTGATAATCGATGTTGATGCATGTTATGAAATCCCACCAATTTCTTTCAAATTATTTGAGTTTTCTTCAGGGCCTGGTCAAACAATTGTTTCTCAGTCCCCAGGTGAACTCTCTTTTTCCCCTTCGGCTTCAACAGAGCCTCCTATTCCTTCGTGTCCCCTCCCTCCTCTTCTAAATCACTGATCTACGTGAGATCATTCTTTGACCTCTGCGCATGCCCTCCTTTCAGTCAATCCCTCTCGTTGTTCTCAATCGTCAACCCTTCTCACGGTCAACCCTCCTCCCACTGTTGTTGATACCTCCGCTATTGGTTCGCCCTCTAAGTTGTCTTCCTCCCCCATTGGACTATCGGGTTTGCCTCCCTCCTCATCCTTCCTAAAATCCCCCTCATCCTCATCGGCTAATTCTATTATTCCCCTGCTCGATCCCTTTTCTTGTGCCCAATTACTTTCCTCCCCCCTCCATTTATCCACCTTTAATAATTCCATCCCTAATTTGAACTTTGGTACTAACTATATTTTAATAAAAAACAAACCTCTCAGTTATAATAATTTCTCTAATAATACCCCTTACAATAATATTAATAAAAAATCTAATAATTTTCCTAACCTATGTAATAACGTGAATAATTATACCCCTTATAATAATAGTAATAAATATAACAATTCTCCTAACCGATGTAATAATGTGAATAATATCACTCTTAACAATAATAATAAATGTATTCTTAGTAATAATAATAATAATAACATTTTTATTAATCATGATAAAAATAATTAATATTAATCATAAAAATAATTTCGATGATACGATTATTAGTAATAATAGTAATAATAATATTAATAAATCTTCTCAAACCATTTTTTAAAATGTTATTAATCTTTCTATTATAGATTTGGATCCTATTGGTTTTCTCCTCTTAAGAAAAGGGCCTAATTTTTCCCTTGCCCTTAAAAATATTCCTATAGATGACAACATTTGTAATATTGATTATGGAATTCGAGATCTTCCTAATAATATTAAAGAAGTTATTAGTCAAGATTGTGCTATTGTGCTTAGGAAAGAAAACCTCCTAAAAGCGACATTAGCAAAAGTGAGTTTCTTGCCCTTAAAGCCTTAAGAGATAACCTTTACATTGTCATCCTAAAGGCAGATAAAAGTGGGGTCGTTGTAATTTTGGATAAAGTTGATTATGTTAACAAAATATTTGATCACCTTTATAATAGTGGCAGTTAGGTTAGACTCATTAATAATCCCATTAAAAAGGTCTCAAAAGAAGTTGTGTGTGCCATAAAATCAAATAATGCTCTTAATACTCTTAGCAAAAATCTTATTGAAAGCAACCCTCTCACCCCTAAAATTTATGGCGCTCTGAAGATTCATAAAAGAGTGATCCCCCTCAAACCTATTGTTAACACAACAGGTGGGCCCACTTATCTTTTGGGTAAATTCTTGGCTCAGAAACTCAAACCTCTTGTTGGTCACACTAATTCGTTTGTTAAGGATTGTGCTTCCTTTGTTAGAGAATTGAAAGATATAAGGCTTGACCCAGGGGATTCAAGAGGCCATTGTTGTCATTAATTGGATCACCAGTGATAACATTCCCAAATTGGTCAATTTTTTCCTTACCTTTAATTTTTTCAGCTTCCAGGGTGAGTTCTATGAACAAACCCATGTGGCTGCAATGGGTTGTCCTCTTTCCCCTATTGTTGCCAACCGTTTCATGGAATATTTTGAGACCAAAGTGCTAGCCTCGGGTCAATTCCACCCCAAACATTGGAAGAGTTTTGTTGGCGATACCTACGTCATCTGGCCCCATGGTCGGAAAAATTAGATTGGTTTCTTAACCATCTCAATTCCCAGTCTAACTCCATCAAATTCATGATGGAAGATGAGGTTAATGGTTGCCTTCCCTTCCTTGATATCCTTCTCTCTATAATGGAGGATGGTTACATTCCTCACCAAGTTTTTCGAAACAAAACTCACACGGAACAATATCTTCATGCTAGCTCTCATTATTTCCTGGCGCAAAAATTCAGAGTTCTTAACACCTTTGCCACTCGTGCCCTTAGGTTTTTTGATGAAAATCACTTTGAAGAGGAAAAACCTCATCTTTTAAATTTTTTTGAAAATAATGGCTATAGCAGACATCGTTGTCTTAGAGCTTTTCAAAGAGTCGGGAAAGAATCAAATATTAAACCTGCTCAAGTCGGTCAAGTCTCCAATGTGCAGTTTCCTTTCATCTAGGGGACTACTGATAAGATTGCTCATATTCTCAAAAAGAATAGAGTTTATGCTTCTTTCAAACTCCTTATTACCATTAGGAATTCTCTTAGATATGTTAAGGACCCTATAAACCCCAAGGACATGAAAGGACTCTACTCAATCCCTTGTTCTAGTGGGATTTCCTAAATTGGGGAAACTAGTCGCTCCACTAACCAAAGAATCCAAGAGTATGCTGCAGACATTAAGCACAATCATTCTCATTCATCAGTTTTAGCTGAACATGCAGAGAAATCCAAACACCATGTCTAGATTGAGGATTCCCGAGTCATCGTGAAGGTTGACCACTTCCATCATAGGAAGCTACGAGAAGTCATTGAAATTAAGAAGCCTTCCATTAATCTTAATAGGGATGGTGGTTGGAAATTAAGCAGGAGTTGGATTCCCGCTCTCTCTTCTCGATTTTTATTAATCTTTATAATTTTTAATTAATTATTATTATTATATTAATTTTGTTTTTTATTTTCCTTTTTTTCAATAATTTAATTTTTTACTTATTAATTATTAATAAATTTTTCAATCCCTTTTACTTTCTTATTAGGAATTCAATCTCAAATTTTAATACATCATATTTCATCATTATTAATAATTTTAAAAACTAATGGTTGAAGAATATTAAACTTGATTATAAATAGCCATATATAAACATATAGTTTTTAATGACATATTAATTTAATATAATATAAATAAATAAATAAAATGGTTAACTCACTAACTAACTCCTAACGACTAATTATTAACAACTAATTCATAACTGCTAATTCCCTACGGCTAACTATGGAACCAAATGCATCTTTACTATTTAAACTTCTTGATAGATTGATTTTTTCACCTATGTCCTAAGGATGAACCACATTAGATGGTTTGAAATGTCGACCATAACATAATGATGTGATTAATTCAAAAGACAATATCTATATATATTTTTAATCTTTTTGTGATGGTATGAGTAGGTTAAAAGATAATTGAAGGATATAAAGTAGATTTTAAATTGAATTCATGTCATTTTGATGAAAGAGCACACTTTTATCACTTTTTTCAGGCTCTGTAAACTTTGGAAAAAGGAACCCCCTAGAATCCTCTTTCAGCTCTTTTCAAACTCCCAAAACATGAAATGATTGTTGAGCACTTGTCTTTTCAAAATCATTAAAGTAAATGAAAATACTTTTGCCTAGTATAAGTTTAACCCTTTTCTAGACTGGGAGAGACTATTTATGAAAAAGGAATACTTTGGTCAAACATGACTAAAAGGTTCTCCTAAGTATCGTTTTCTACCTTTTTAGGCTCAAGAGACTAAATTTACGAAAAGGAACATGTAGAGTTTTTTTTCCTCTTTTTCAGACTCATTAAATATGAAAAAGAAGCCATGTTACACCTTCACTAGACTCATAAAATCATCAAAAATGTTGGACTCATCGAACATGATGGGACTGAACCATTCCTTCTCAAGGTTCATTAAAAATACTCAAAAGGATTCATCCGACGAATGAACTTATAGATCAATCATATGTTATCCTCCTCAATATTATCAAAAATAAAGAGGTACTGGCCATAATTGGTTGGGAAATTGGGAAAACATGGTATTTTCCCTATTAATGGAAGCGAATCGCTCTTGAACATGACACTCTTTCACTTCATCTTTATGACAGTTGCGTGGGAAATTTTTTTGCCTCTTTGGTTAATCACACCATATCAAAAGCCTTCATAAGCAGTGTTGAGTCAAATGTTCCCAATTCCATAATGTGGCATTGATATGTTCAAGAGAAGTCCTTTAGTTGACATATTCTACGATACTTTTAAGCCTTATTTCATGGTTTTCGTTCCTAAACCACCTCTGCACTAACATCATTCTATCTCAAATATTGATACATGTTTCATGTCATTGATGAGGGATAAATCAAGCCCCTCCTACGACGGGTCGCTTCTTGTCGACATCAGCTCATTATCCAAGAAGTTGACTTAGAAACTACATTCAATACCTTAGAGCTTGCATACCTCAATGGCAAGTTTCCTCACTTTTGGTGGCAGGTTCTCATCATTGACCTTCAACAAAAATATTTTGTGTGGTGTTCAACTTTAGCTCATTCATTCACACCACATAGATTGTACTATAGTACCTTGAGATCCATTATCATTATCGATGGTTTCTCTTGTGTTTGTTAACAACTTACATCATTGGCTGGTAAGCAGATGGTGTTTACCATGTTCAACTCTAGTTCATTTATTCACATGGCTAGACTCGTACTATCGAGTTATGAGGTAGAAGACCCTAGAACTAGTTCCATCCATTCGGGTTGCGATCTTAGGATTCATACAAGATTGCAAAGTATGATGGCTATGATCATTCAAACAATCATCCAAGCATGTGTTCACACTCTATCATTAGTGGAAGAGACTTCTTGATCATTGTACATGTATAATGGCTTATATGTTGAGCATGGGCATGTCTCCCTCAGCAATGATATCATGATGATAATATTTATTGTAACAGATGATGATCTTGACTAATTTGTTCTTGATCCGGACTTGTCACAAGGTAAAGCACTTCAGTTCTCAAACACTGCTTTTGAATTTTTACCTTAGGGGGCAATATATTACAAATCATTTTGTCGCATTCACTCAAAATTCTTGAAAATCGGATCAATCAACATCCTTAAAACTTTGTCATTATCCCTTTGCAAATCCTTAAGCATCACCTCTCCAAAAAGTCTGATTTTATGGGTCAATCAACTCAAAAACTATGTTTTTGGCCCCAGTGCATAATGCACTTTATTGCACCTGCAATGGTTGCAAGTTGCATAATTGACCACCTGCATTGACCAATGAAAATTGCTCTACTTTGTAGGTTCGATGGTTTACAATTTTGGGAAAAATAAAAAACATTTATGAAACTTCTCCTTCTAGGAGCTTTTAAGGTGGCTTTAACCATTGACCATGGATAGAGATCTTGAATTCCTACTCCAGAGGTGTTTTTTCTTATCCTTAGAGATTATCCTCCTTCACATGTGGATCTCAAGCCTAGATTCATAAATCCTAAACTACCACTTTTACCCTATAAATCTATTACCTCCGATAGAGTATGGGTTGGCTTTTGGAGATTACTAGTGCCCTCGTGTTGCTACTTTGAGCTTAAGGAATCATCCTCCATTTATTCATTAGGGTTGAGTTTGAAGGTTCGCTTTGTGGCAAAAAAGGACAAGACAATTGGGGAGACATCTACAAAGCCAAGCATTTATAAATGGTTGTAACTCTCTCCTTCATTTATTAATACAAAAAGAACTCCATTTTCCTATACTTGTGTCATGTTGATGATTGTGTATTTCAATGCCATTTGACTCATTTATTAGAGAAATTAGTTTATGATATGTGGATATTGTAGTTTTCTTGCTTGTTTTAGTCATTTTGCAAGTTCCATATATAGTGGTTGGAGGTAAAGTTTTAGCTTACAAGAAAGGAGAAGAGGAGGGCTTACTATAGATTCCAAGTAGGTACCTTTTCCATATTCTAATCTCTCTAAGGAAAACATAGATCTTTTTGCCCCTGTTATTTCTAGATTAGGCCATTGGATCTAAGGAGTTCATTTTTGTCCGCATAAGTGAATTTTCCACATAACACCATGTAGAATGTCAAACTTTGAATATGACCCGAGCATCCAACAATTTCTTTAATTCTTTTTTACTAAGGGGTTCAAGTGTCAGATGAACTTTTATTAGTTTCTATTGAAACAACTTTACCCATTCTTTGATAGGAATGACATGCTGAATTTTGTGTGTATCGTAAGTCTTTAGATCGTTGTATGTCCATGAAAATACATCTTGGTATTGTTTCAAGAGGTGAATAAAATCTTGTCATTTTTGAGGAGAACAACATGTACCAAGATTCACGTACTTCAAATCTTCTTTGGTTCCTAGATTGACTTATTCATGGGACAATGTTGAGCTTTGAATCTTTGTATTTACTAGTCCTCTGAAACGGTCTTGTAGGTCATAGATTTTCTCAAGATATATCACACCTTTGGGCATAGTATTCCCCTTATATGATTAAAATGTTTCCTACAAATACTTTTCATGCTCATCTTCTTCAATAGTTGCATATTTAAACACATCCACATTGGTCATGAAGTGCAGTATTTGCTTAAGTGAATCCACCTTTAGGTATATGGATTTCTTTAACCCCAAAATGAGTGCTTCATATTAAGCAGTGTTATTTGTGCACTCGAACTCCAAGCAGCATGACAAGATATACCTTTCATTCCAAGGTTCAATGAGAATACAACTAGCTCTGAAATTATCTCGAGTTTTAGGACCATCAAAATATAAGGTCCACAAATCAGTATTTATTGAGCTAGCTCCTATATTAGTATTATGTACATCTATATTACAAATTTCATTTACACCATTTGGACTACAAGGAAGGAGCTCCAACTGTGTATGTGATGGTATTGGTATTGGTTGTGCTTGATAACACCAGTGGACAACCTCTAAGAAACAATTTCCTAAAATGATATCTACAAATTTGACTAGCTCATTGTGTCCCTCAAGTGGTTTCATAGTGTATTTCATGTAAGGTTCACTTTCCGCTCAAATCTGTTTATTTTTTCCCTTGTAAGGAAGCCATAAATGTGTCCAGTCCGTTGAGAAATACCCTTGTAGTTTTTTGTACCAGTCTCTACTCGAAATCAAATCATAGGCTTTTGAAATGTCCACAATAACAATATTGATGCATTGGTGAACTCTTTGGCCTAATGATAAATGGATGATATAATTATTAAGTTCACCAATTTCCTAGACCAATGATTTGTCTAGTTGTATGATTAGAGCATCAATCTTTTCCCATTTAGCATTAATCTCTTTGGCAAAAAATAAAGGCATAACATTTGCATATGCTCATGAATCAACAAGATAATTATGGACATTATAATTAAATATTTCAAACGTTAAAAGGAACAGGGGGCAAAGAGTGTTAGCATTTAGATTAACAACATTGGCTACAGACTCAAGAATATCATGAGACTTAGCATACATAACTTAAGAAGTATAAATTTCATTACCTGATGGAGGTTATGATGAAAATGCTTGGATTTCTAGTTCACGATGTCACGTTATCTTTGTGAGAAAAAATATTGAAATATTAGCATGATCCCTTTTCATATCCTCAATAATATTGTAATCAGTGCTTTCATCATTAACAGGATGTGCTAAAGTATCAGGTGGTGTAGCTTTGTCAGAAGCTTCATGAGTGATAGACTTATTCTTATGGTTCGTGGAAGTGTTCTTAGGATGAAGAGAACTTCCACACATATTCTACAAACTCTGAGCAAGATTAGCAGGTGGAAAAATCCTTCTCAACATTTTTTTTTAAGCTCCATCTCAAAAATGTGTCCTTTGCTCCTCAAATTATATTGTCTAGTTGTTTGCTGAGGAGGAACTTCATTCACTAGTGTTTTATTAACACTTTGTTTATCAAAATTATATATGACACCAATTGCATTAACAATTTCTAGCACTTTAACTTTCCTCGATCATGGTAGATTTATTTTCTTCTTTAGTCTACTCAAAATTCTCTTCTGCTAAGATGGTATCTACGAAATTGGTCATCATGGCATTCATGTTGTGATTCCATTGTGAACATGTCTTCCCTGGATTCTTCTCTTGATAGAAAGTACAGAAATTATCCATGCCCCAATTTTTAACATCAAACACAACATTGGAACTCTAAGTAGATTTTGTCAATTGATTATTGTTATTCTTCTTAAATAAAGGTGGTCTGAAAGACTAATTGTTAGTGGTTTCCTCACTTGACAATCTCTTAAGTTTAGATACTTCATTAGTAAGCATATTCAAAGATTTGGCCAAGCTTTCCATATCATAAGAATATTCCTCTTTGGTTGTGGTGGAAGAGGCTTGAGTTTTCTTACATGTACCATTGGAGTCTTTAGAATCTTCATGATTTTCAATGGCTCCAATAAAATGCAAGTCTTTTTCCATATCAATTGCTTCTGAAAAGTTCAAAGCCAATGTTTCCTTTGCAGCTCTTTTAACAAATACGGAAATGTTAGTTGGAAAGGCAGTTGTGTAATAATATTTAGTAATTGAATCATGTGGTCGAACATTAGCGGGAAATTTATTTAACAAATGAGTAAATCCCTAATTAAAAGCCTTCACTTTTTCTTTGTCCCCCATCTTAAGGTTCCTGAGTTCTTTGAGCAACATTGTAAGAGTTTTTCCATCAGAAATTTTTTCTAAGAAAATCTTCTTGAACTCCCTCCAACTACGGACTGAATTAGGTGGAATATTGTGGAACCAGATTATTAATTTGCCTTCTAGAGTGTATGCAAAAATTCTACTAGCAACATCATCAAAGCTTGCCTCTAGCATTCACAAATGCATGTAAAATTCATCAATATGGTCCTCAGCTTTCATCTTCTTATCTGGATCAAACTTTGCAAGAAGAGAAAGTGGCCCTTGGGCCATCCAATCCAATTTTCCATCATCCATTTCCTCTCCTTATTCCTCCTACTCGCTTTGTGATTCTGAAGAGCCTTCTCTTTCACCATTCAAATCCTCGTTTTACTCAAATGCTCTTAGTCTCTCAACTTTTGGGCATGGAATGGTTGTTTACTCACATGAACAAGGTAGACAGCTATGAGAAGGTTATGGAGTGACTGGATGATGATGGAGAGGAGAGAATCTTGCAGGGAAAGAAGAATCCTACATCAATGAGAATGGTTACAACCATGCAAGCTAAGCTGCGTAGTTGTAGGAAAGGGTGTGTATTGTTTGTAATGCATATTTCCAGTGACAAAGGGGATGATGTTGAGGATGATGAAGTCCTGAAGAAGTACCTTATTTTGCAGTAGTTTCAGGATGTGTTTCCTGCAGAGATTTCAAAGTTACCACCTCATAGGGAAGTGGATTTCTCTATTGAGTTGGTACCAGAATTAGAACCAGCATCAAAGGCACCTTACAGGTTGAGTACTCTATAGTTGGTGGAATTGAAGTTGCAGCTTAAATAAATTATTGATAAGGGATATATAAGGCCAAGTGTGTCACCTTAGGGTGCACCAATGTTGCTTGTAAAGAAGAAGGATGGTACTCCCAGATTGTGCATTGATTACAGGTAGTTGAACAAGGTGACCATTAAGAACAGGTACCCATTGCCATGATTCAATTATTTGTTTGATCAGTTGAAGAGAGCAAGAGTGTTCTCAAATATTGATCTAAGATAAATATATCATCACGTGTGCATCAAAGAAGAAGATATCTACAAGAGTACATTTTATACTAGGTATGGGCATTATGAGTTTTTGGTGGTACCTTTTGGTATTACTAATGCTCTAGCCACCTTTATGTGCTTGATGAACAATGTGTTGCATCCTTATCAAGACAATTTTTTTATAGTTCTCATTGATGATATATTAATATATTTTAAAAATAAGGAAGAGCATGCAGAGCACTTGGAAGCAATGTTGAGATTGTTGAGAGAGCATCAGATATATTCCAAGATTAGCAAGTGCAGTTTCTTTCAGTGTCAGATTCATTACTTGGGACATGTTGTTTCTAAGGAGGGGATAACAGTGGATCCGAAAAACATTAAAGTTATCATGAAGTGGCCAACTCCTAGGAATTTATATGAGGTCAAATCATTCATGTGACTAGCAGGTTATTACAGGAGGTTCATCAGGAACTTCTCAAGGATTTCCTATCCTATTACATCTTTGCAAAGGAAAGGAAATAAGTTTGAATGGACTAAGGATTATGCAACTAGCTTTGAGCAGTTGAAGCATTTGCTTACAAATGCTCCAATCTTGAAGATTGCAGATCCCGATAAGGAGTATGTAGTTTGTACATATGCTTGGAAGAAAGGACTTGGTGGATTAATGATGTAGGAATGATAGAGGAAGTTGAAAGAGCCCAAGCTTAACTATATGACTCATGATCTCGAGTTGTAAGCTATAATTCATGCCTTGAAGATGTGGAGGAATTATCTTCTTGGAAGGAGGTTTATTTTGATGAGTGGTCATAGATAACTTAGGTACTTATTTAACCAACCTAATATGAATTCCAACCAAGCTAGATGTTTGAATACCCTTAGTGAGTTTGAATTTGAGATATGGTACATTAAGGGAAAGGAGAATAGGGTTGCAGGCAGGGAAACATGATGACAAGTACCAACAGCTGAAGTATAGGTTGCAACAGCAGGGTGAAGGTGATGGAGATGAGGAGTATCCACCTCACAGCAGATGGCTTGGTCAAATTCGTGAACAATATTTATGTGTCGGATATCAGTGAGCTAAAGAAGCTGAACTTGAGGGAGTTTCATGTCAAACTGTATTAAGGTCACCCAGGATATCATAAGACTTTGACAAGGGTTAAGAAGTTATATAATTGGTCGAACTTGAAGAAAGAGGTGGCGAAGTTTGTTACGAGATGTCTGTATTTTCAATGGATGAAAGAAGAGTGTAAGCATCTAGTTGGTTTCTTATGGCCTATTATAATTCAAAAATGGAAATGGGAGGTCATTTTCATGTATTTCATTACAGGTTTGTCGATGACATCGAAGCAACATGAATCCATCATGGTTGTGGTTGAAAGGTTAAGCAAGGTTGCTCACTTCATAGTAGTGAAGTATAATAATTCAGCTAGTGAAGTATCTCAAATCTTATCAAGGAGATAGTGATATTGAATGGAGTTCCCAAGAAGATCATATAAAATAGAGACACCAAGTTCACTTCCAAGTTTTGGAAGGAGATGTTTGCAAGTTTGGGGACAAAGTTGAATTTTAGTAAAGCTTATCATCCACAGACAAACAAAGAGGGTCAACAAGATCCTTGAGGACATATTCAGGATGTATGTTATGCATAAACAAAGGAAGTGGGAGAAGTATCTTCCACTAGTAGATTTTGCATACAATAATGGGTATCGAGAATCCTTGAGGATGAGTCCATTTGAGGATCTTTACAGGAAAAGTTGTAATACTCCCATCAGCTGGAGTGATCCAGTGAACAGGGTGTTTATTGGACCGGATATGTTGGCTAAGATGAAATGGGAGATGCAAGTTATTAAGAGGAATTTAAAGGTAGCACAGGACAGGCAAAAGAGTTACGAAGATCAACATAGAGCATTCAAGGAGTTTCAGGTTGGGGAGAATGTGTACTTGTGCATAAAGCCCAAGAGGAGCTTCTTGAGGATTGGGTCATGTGCCAAGTTGGCACCTTGATATTGTGGGCCTTTCAATATCCTTGAGAGAATTGGACCAGTCGTCTACAGACCCTTATTGCCACCAACAGTGAAAATCCATGATGTTTTCCATGTTTCATTTCTTAAGAGATACGTGTAGGATGTTGATCATGTGATTGATTGGTCTGTATTGTAGGTGGAATCAAAGGAAGAATTCCATCTGGAACCTTAGTGCATATTTCAATGGAAACAACTCCTGCTTCGGAACCAAGAAATAGAGCAAGTTAAAGTGCAGTGGAAGCACCTTGGGCCTGATGAAGCTACATGGGAAATGGTTAATCAAATGTGGCCTTTGTATCCTTCATTATTTGTTGGTTCAAGAAAATGAGTTTTTGGTATATGTATGTATATGGTTGTAAATACCGCAATGAGTTGTGTTATAAAGCTCCAATAAGAGGTATGTTTGTTTTGCTTTCAACAGGATACCATTGTAAATATTGCATCAAGCTATGTTATAAAGCACCATAGGCAGTTTTTTTTTTAGCAGTTTCTTGGCCATAGTTGTCATAGAACATTGAGGACGGTGTTCCCCTAAGGGGGAGGGGTTTGTAACAAACCCGAGTAAAAGTTTCATGTAATAAAGGATAATATAGGCAAAATAAGACCAAGGTCATGGGACATGTATTCCAAGCTGAATGTTGGGTAAACACATTAGTGGGCATCACTTGTGGTTTATTATGGCTAAGGAAATCGACAAAGGAAAAGAGGCAAAAATTGACATTTAATTATGAAAATAAAGGAAAATAGGAGAAAAGGAAGGTGGAGAGACACAAATATGCATGCAAGGGAAATTAGAGAAAAATGAGGAAAATGAAAGAAAAAGGAGACATCAATGATAAAAAGGCATCAAAGAAATAATTCACAGTTTTTTGTCAGTCTTGGCTTGGATCAATTGAGAGAGAGAGAGAGATCTAAGAGGAGAGAGCAAGAAAGTAAGAAAAGGAAAGTAAGGGAGACCAAGTAGAAGGTTGGATCAACAACTTTAGCAGGAAGATTTTACAGGTAACAGGTTGCATGTGTGATTTCTTAGCTGAGATGTGAATCATGAATTTGTTTATTGGGTCACTTGTTGTAATTAACATGGGTTTTCCCCGGTTTGACAGTGATTTCATCCTTGCCTTGCCATTTCCTGGATAACCACGGTGCGAGGGGATTCATTCTTGGTTGAGATTTGGATTGTTGAAATATTTTGGAACTGGGTGAGGTGGTCTCAAGAAAATCCCATGCATTGGGGGTGGATATGGTTTTCTCTAAGAAGCCCTCGACAAGTGGGTGGAAACAGGAAAATTCCTCAAGATATGGAGAAGGAATTCTAAAGAATGCAAGCTTGGTTTGGTTTTGTGATCTCGGGGCCGATTTAGGTGAGATCATAGTAGCTTGAGGGTGGAGGTGGTTTAACCTCTGGATTCCATCTTTGGTTATGTCTTGGTTTATACCATGATATCCAACATTCATGCTTGGATTATGGTGTAGGGGTGATTGGTTGAAATAAATATTTGGTTTATCCAACTCAATGGTTGGGTGGTACGTGGAAGTCCTTGACTGTTGAGAAATCCAAAAGGGGTGGAAAGTTAAATGATTTCTCTTATTATGACATTATCATGTGATGTTTCATTGTTAGTTTTCCTTTCTTTGATTTATCTTTTCCTATCATCAAGACTAATGCCAAACAAAAAACATAAAAGGGCATGAGATGTAGGCACGCTGCCAGGGGAAAAATCCTCTCTAGGGGAAAACCCAGACACAAATTCTTCAATAGACTCATAGGACAATGAGACAACCAAGACCAAGATAACAACCTCCTTTCCTCCCTCAATCCAGCCTCTTTTATCTTTGATGAACAACAACGGAATTAAAATTCAAAGTCTTCATTATGTGTGCCTCCTTCTATCTTTGTAGAATTGAAAAACTAGGCTTTCTTCATTCACTGTGAGATCTCAGGCTTTCGTCTCCCTCTATTTATTATAAGAATTCAGACTTTCGGTTGCTCCCGTAGACTTCAGACTTTGGCTTCTCTCCTCTATTATACTTTTAGAATTTGGTTATATTTCTTCATATGGTGATACTTCAGACTTCCGAAATTTTCCTTCATTGTGATACTTTGGATGCTTCAAATATTGGATTCTTTCTTCACTGTGGGATTTCATAACCAAAATACCTTCATACATGTCCAAACTAGAACGAGATAGCCTAGTATATAGCTGACATAATTACTTGAAAATAAGTCATCTTTATATAAGGTTAGACCGACTTGTAGGTTGACTAGTAAAGAGATGAGGAGGTTGACTTGATGGGGAAGGAGTAATAAATAATTTTTCTTGACTTTAAGGAGCACAACAAGGGTTTCATCCAACAATAATTTTAACTTTGACTCAACAAAAATCCTAGAGCACACAATGGGTGCTTTGACTTATTGACTATTGACAAAGCATGAAACCCATGCTTCAATAATAATAATAAATTATATTTCATAAGCACATTTTATTGTGACTCAAATCCAATCATGAAGACTGAACCTAGTTATATTCTTCAACACTCCCTCTTATCTAGGGAGGTATTCATACTTACATATACAAGTACACGGAAGATCGCAAAACATATGAACTATGAATATTTTAGGCATTGCAATGCCATGGACTAGATTCCTAACCAGGGTAATCTATCCAAGGTCCTCCAATAGTTTAGGCACCGCAATGCCATGGACTAGATTCCTAACCAGGGAAATCTATTCGAGTGGGACTAAGACGGACTAAAGATTTCAGCCTCTCTAGGTACCATTAGGCTTACTTGCTAACCATTAACTAATGGATCTAGGTGCGTATCTAGGTTAGAGCTCCATGACCAATGCACCCTCCCTACGTTGGGAAATATACATCAAAACAAAGTGTCAACCAGATGTCCTTTTAGGAAATGTCTCACACACAAAGCCTCAACTTTCTGATTATTCCAATCAGTAACAAATTGTCCCCAATCAAACAGATCGCTAACAAATATCTCCAATCAAATTGATCGACAACACTAAGAATGTAAAACATGTTATCAAACCTTTGATATATTTACCTTTACAAACACAACCCCAATCAGTAACAAATTTTCAATTGTACATAAATATATACAAACCTCTGGGGTCTTCCAAACAACTTGATGTTGCTTCTCAACTTTTCACAGTAGAACTTAAAGATTTCTAAATTAATCTTGATAGAAGATTCCTTAACCATACATCTTCCTTTCCTACTTTTCATGCAGCAACATATTCTACAAATCGATACGACTCTTCTTATCTCATCAACCCTTCAAAATACATTCTCCAATTTCTTCTATCAAGGTTTCCATCATGACTATGACATGACCTCCCTCTCAACTATGGAGATATCTTTTATCCAAGCTCCCTCTCAATTTAGGGAGATTTCTTTCATTCAAGCTCCCTCTTAACTTAGGGAGTTCTACTTCTTTTCTACGACATTGGAGAATATTTCATGGCTTACATATTTATTATCAGAGTTATCATAACCATCATCATTCAAATAAATTTCTTCATCATGTTTATCATATCAATTTTAATTTACGAGCATCTTCACCATCTTGAAGACTATGTACCTGCACAACTTAGAGAGAAAGTACAACCAAAACTATAGAAGCATGAAGTTAACCATATCATAATCATCTAATGGAAGCATTCAACATTAGACATAAAAATACTCAAACTTAGTTATACACAAGAGACACATACAAGAAATATCTTTACCTCCTAGTCTTCCAAGGAAAGCAGTTATTTCTCTAGCCGAGAGAGGTTTGGTTGGTCAATTTACTGGACTGTGGCCCTCCCCCATAGCTGTTCAGAAATTGGTGGAGCATAACTGGAGCACAAACATCCAAGGGAAAATCACAATAAGATTTTGTGTTAGAGGATACTATACGTTCCTCTTTGAAACCAAAGAAGATTGGAACCTCATTTTCAGAAGCAGCCCTTACTTCATGGACTCAAGAGGCCTTTACTTGAATAGATGGTCCCCAGATTTTGATCCAGAAATGGATGTCCCTAATACAGTTCCGGTCTGGGTCCGTTTACCTCACCTCCCTCTCCACTGTTGGGGATATGAATCAGTCAAAGTAATAGGAAATGTTGTTGGAAAATATATTGACAGATGCGAACCAAAGGACAATATGCATGTCTGCGCCAGGATTCGCGTAGAAGTTGACTTAGGGAAGGGCCTCCCGGAAGTAATCAAGATCAAAGTGGACTAGTGGACTCATATTCAGCAGCTGGACTACGAGCAAATCCCGTTCAAATGTAAGGTATGCCATGAATATGGTCATTTTGCTAATATATGTAGCAAACTAAAAGAAACTGAAACAACTGAGAATGTAGAAGCAAATGAAGACACATGGGAACAAGTCAAGAAAAAGAAAACAAACTCCAAACAATCAGGTCCAAAACCAAAGCAACCCCTATAAAACTCGGCTGCAACCTCCTCCCCCCCCCTCATCATGGCTCAGCCTATACCTTCATCATCAAACCCTTTTGAATCCTTGGTAGAAGAAGAGACTTCATCCCCTCATTCTCCTTATCAAGACAAAGCTTTAGCAGTCATACACTCCCCCATTCAGAACTTCCCATCCCTTCCTCCCACCATAGACCGAATCCTTACAAGAAACAAAGTCAAAGAATCAAGCAACACCACAAAGGAACCAAAAAAAGTTAGCAGGAAGTTGAACAAAGAAATAACAGATGAAATAGCAGCTTAAGAAATGGCCACAAGTACCCAACAGCCGATGGATTCCTTTCTGGCCAAACAAAGAGGAAGCGGGGAAAAGCTGAAGTAGAAGAGCGGGGCTCACCAAAAATTAAGTAATGATTTTGGTCTCTTGGAACAACAGCGGTTTGCGCTCCTCTCTTAAATCCAACGCAGCCCGAGATATCATTAGTCAAGAACAACCAGATATATTTTTGATCCAAGAGACCAAAATGTCCAACCAATATTTTCAAATATTAATGAAAAAACATAAAAGCTTTGAAGGAATAGCAATAGACTCAATGGGTGCTTCAGGAGGCATAAGCACAATGTGGAACAAGAGGAAATGGGACCTCACCAGTCAAAAATAAAATTACTGGTGGGTCAGAACTGATCTCAAAAACAAAATTACAAATGAAGAATTCATAGTGTTAAACATTTATGCTCCAAACCATTACAGGGACAAAGCATTTTGTTGGGACTCCGTCAAAACATAGGTGCAAGAGTGCCAAAGAAGTAAGATGATTTTGGGAGGCGACCTGAATCTAATAAGGAACATTGAAGAAAAGATGGGAGGAAAATATCTCAGTGAACCATCAAGAGTTGCTCTAGAAGAAATAATAGAAGCCCATAAACTCATTGACATCCTGCCATGTAATGGGAAATTTACTTGGAGCAATAAAAGAGCTGGAACTCAAAATATCAAAGAAAGACTGGACATGATCTTAATTCATGAGATTATAGCAGCAGGATTCTCATCCATAAAAAGCAATATCGTCCATGCCACAGCCTTAGACCATAAGGCAGTGGTTCTGATTCTAGATAGACTAGAAAATTTTGGGCCAATCCCATTCAAATATAATAAAAAGTGGGACAGCAAGGAGGACTTTAACAAGATCATTAAGGACAACTAGGAGATCGAAGTCCTTGGATCTCCTCATTTTGTATCGGAATCCAAATTAAAAAATTTAACAGCAACAATTAAAAAGTGGGCAAGAGAGAATGCAATAACAGAGAAAAAAAAAAATCGCGCTGCATAGAAAATTGGAAAAATGGAGCCAGGAAAAGGAAAACTAGAAAATAACAGAGGAAGAACAAGTCCACGAAAATTAAATTTTTATGGAATTGTACAGGCAGAAAAGACATGAGGAGGAGGAGCTGAGACAAAAATCAAGGTGCCTCTGGCTGAAAGCAGGAGATAAAAATACCTCCTTCTTTCATAACAATCTCAAGCTCAGAAGAGCTGGCAACCAAATAGATATAATTTTTGTTGAGGGGAAAGAAAGAAAAGAGCGGGAGGAAATAGAAGAAGCTTCCCATAATCATTTTAAATCCCTCTTATCAGCTGATGTCTAGCCTCTAGACAGCGCTGAATTCCTCCAGCATCTTGACAGCAAAATCAACGGACAGCAAAACAGTGAGCTGGAGAAGGAGGTTTCTGAGGAAGAAATTAGAGAAGCAACGTTGAGTATGCATTCGGACAAAGCTCCCGGCCCAGATGGCTTCAACACTGCTTTTTATAAGACTCGTTGGGACATAAGAAAGAAAGATTTTGTCATGATGGTCAAAAACGTTTTCAAAAAAATCAAGATGGGAGAAAACACAAAAACTTCTCATTTGGCGCTCATCCCCAAGGAGCCAAACCCCCTTTCTTTTGATCGCTTCAAAATCATCTCTCTTTGTAATGCCTCCTATAAAATTGTCACAAAAATCCTGGAAAATAGGCTAAAAAATCTCTTGCCCAGTCTCATTTCAAAGAATCAAGGAGGGTTTGTCCCAAAAAGACAGATAATGAATAATGTAATTCTTGTGCAGGAAGCCATCCATAGTAGTATACAAAGAAATGAAAAAGGCATGGTCATTAAACTTGATATGGAAAATGCCTTTGACAGGGTCAGTCATCAGTTTCTAGTGGCAGTACTTTAGAAGTTTGGAATCTCTAACAAATTCACCAACATCATAATGGAATGTATTTCAAATCCTTGGACGACCCCCTTGATCAATGGAAGGCCCAGTCGCTACTTTCGCAGTACCAAAGGTCTGAGACAAGGTTGTCCTCTCTCTCCTTTCCTATTTATCATTATGGCGGAAACTTTAAGTATACATCTTGAAAATCAAAGGAAAAAGAGGGAGATAACTAGCATTAGCATAGCGCGAGGTATAAAAGAAATCAATCACTCTCTCTTTGTGGATGGTACACTCCTAATTGGAGGAGCTTCAAGTTTAATAGCTAGGAGATTCAAGAAAATTTTAGAAACCTTCTTGGTTGTCTCAGGGGAACTGCTTTACAATAAGGAGTGCAGAATATATACTTGGAATTTCTCACCCCAAGTAATGCAAAGGATTTCTCAAATTACGGACATCTGGTCCAAAGGAACTGGAGCCATTTTTCCTACCTTGGTTTACCTCTGGTAAAGGAAGGGGTCAAGTCCGAGACTTGGAACAAACAGATAGAAAAGATGAGAGGAAAACTCCAAAGCTGGGGGCTGATGTGGTTAAATTTAGCGAGCAGAACCATTCTCATTAAATCTCTTCTATCAGCTCTCCCCATTTATCAGTATGTTGTAATATTGGCTCCTGCCAACACCCATAAACAAATGGAGCTAATCATGAGAGGTTTCCTCTGGCAAGGAGGGAAGCAAGACACAAAAAAAATCATTTTGGTTCACTGGGAATAGGTGACCCTTCCCTTTGAAAAAGGAGGCATATCCATCAGGATTCCAAGTTTAACAAATAAAGCAATGGGCTTCAAACTTGTGTGGCGAATGTTAGTTGAAAAAGGCCGCTGGTGGGTCAAGGCTCTCCTAAATAAATACCTCAATGGACATCATTCAAAGATCCTCTCTGATCTGATCACGGAAAGACCATGCTCTCAAGCGTGGAGACTCATCAAAAAGGTCATTCCTCAAATCAAAAATCACATTTCAAAGATCCCTGGAAATGGAAAAGACATAAATCTATGGACCGACAGAATAATGGAATCAGAGCCTTGAATTCATTGTCAGCAGTGTAGACTCTTCAAAAATTGGATTGATGAAAAAAGTATAAATTCTCTTCATGACATTTCTGGTTGGGATCAAAATAGTTGGTCGGCTTGGAAGGACCTTCCTCTTCCAAATAACTTGAAAAATCAGTGGGCTAAATTGAAAATAACGCTGACTGGAGCCGCCCCAATAAATAAAACATCTCAAGACAGCTTTGTTTGGGACCGAATCAGAGGAAAGTTTACAGTGAAAGCCAAGTATCAGTTCCTCCAACACGGCAAAAATATTGAAAATTGGAACCTCCGGATAGCAGTTTGGAAGAATGAGTGTCTCCCAAAAATAAAAAATTTTGCTTGGACCCTTTTGAAGGGTAAAATTCTCACTGCTGAAAATCTCAGGAAAAAAGGGATTCAAGGGCCATCAATGTGTTGTTTATGTCGCAAGGAGGAGGAAAGCAGCCAACATTTATTCTTAGATTCCTCCATCGCTCAGCACTGTTGGCGACAAATTACAAGTCCACTGAAGTTGCCTTCGGAAAATTTTGATCAGCTCATAACTTTAAACAGGAATTGGGAGAAATGCTACCCATATGCAAAACAAGGTAAATCTACAATTATTTGAATCTGGAAATGCATCCCATCGGCACTCTACTGGAAAATATGGCTCTCTATAAATAGTTGTATCTTCAAAAAGCAAAAGCCAAATCCAACACTCATTCTGGCTAAAACTTGGGGGTTAGTTGCAGAAATGATCAGTTCTAACTCAGTGTATAAAGTCGACCAAAATAACTGGCAGAAAGAAGAGGAGGAATGGTACAACAAATTCTCATTGGTGTTTTCAATGAATAAACCAGTGTCAGCCAAGTCAGGGGAAAGAAATAAAGCATGGAAACTTAGGGGAAGCCAAAATGAAATAGAACAGTGGATACAAAACCAAAAGACTTTCACTCTTCAATTCGATGGGGCCTCCAAAAACAACCCCGGTAAAGCAGGAGCTGGGGAAATTATCTTTGATCAAGAAGGGAAAGTCATCTCTACTTACGAATGGCAACTTGGAAATATGACAAATAACAAAGCGGAGGCTTACAGTTTTCTTCTTGGGACTTGCATTCTCAAAAATCTCCAAGCCAAAAACCCAGTTACAATAGGCGACTCAGCGATAATCATCGCAGCTATGGAATCAGGGGGAGATTTTAAAAACCAGGCTCTTAATAGAATTAAGCAAAGGATAGTGGAAAACACCAAATAGTTGGGAAACATCAAGTATAAACATGTCCTGAGAAATTTTAACCGTGAGGCCGACCACCTAGCCAATAATGCAGTGAACCGGTCTATTGGGCAGGTCAAAGACAACAATAGTATATATGAAAATCCAATCCCCTAATTTGTCATTCCTCATGGTTGGGAATGAGTCTTTGTGCTCCATCAATCATTTTAGCCAAATGATCACAATCCTCCACAATCAAAACAATCGGATGACCTATCATCTCAGCACTAACAATATCTTTGATCATCCCCTTAGATCAGAAAGGAGAATCTCTAAACCAAGAGATGATTCGCAATAGATGTCGGAGTCGGGAAAATCCCGCATGAAGGACATACAAAATTTTGGTATCAATCAATTCAAAATTTGTAGAGTCTGCACAGGAAAAATATAAAATGATGTTCGTGACAGGTGCAATCTCGTGAAGGATGATCAGACTCACGAGGAAACGGTGAATGAGCGGGCTTATAAGCAGATCGGGGTACGTTGGTTTCATCAAAATATTAGTGTTTGTGACAACAAATTAGGAGATCATAGTGTGTTCGTCAAAGATTTGGGTTTTTGCTGCTTCCTCAACAGCTAGCTTGTAGTGTGCAATAGGTGTCGCAGTGGTCTCAGTGGGAGAGTCATCTCCTCTCTTCTGTCAGCCGAGAGAGGTATTGTTTTCGCCTGTTGCTATCTCAAACTTTTTTTCACTAACTCCTGGCATGTTTTTGTGAACTAGACTCTCTCAAGTTTCGCAGCTTTTGTCTCTCTGTGGCTAGTTCCCTCTCTGCTCTGTTTTCACTCTCCCACGCCCCGCACCTTCCTTTATGTCCCCTTATCCTCGTAGCCCAATCCCGATGGTTTCTCCTACCTCTCTATCATCATTCTCCCCTTCAGCTCCCTGCTACAATCAGATTTTGGAGCTCTGTTGCTCATCAATTCTTCCCGGGATTGCTCTAAAGTCCACATTACCCGAAAACGCCTGATTTTAACTCTCAAAATCTCTGCTTTCCACCCTTCTCCCTCCCGGAGTCAGTTGAACAAGCTCAGAATCAAGCTTAAAAAGTAAATCAAACTCAATCCAACAATGTTTGAAAATCCCTTGGACCGTATTGAGACCAATAGCAGTTGCGCTCTCTGCAAGGCGCACTACTTTATGATAGCTAGATTCATAAAATATTTCAACGAACTTAAAGCAGAAGTCCAGTCCGAGAATAAGTCAAAGAAAAAAAAATTGAAAAACAAAAAGTTGAAATAGAAGGACTTAAAGAGAAGTGCAACCATTTAGAAGAAGTTGTCAGTTATATAAGGACGTTGAATCAAAGTATGCAAGGTGAAGCATCCACCAATCACAATGATAAGAAATATCAACCCCCAGATGACTTAGTCAACCAATTCTGGTGTTAACTCTCCATGCCTTGTAAATATTGTTTTCTTTTAGGTCAGTTCCTACAGCAATATAGCCATTATGTCTTTCAAAATATAAGAAACAAGAGCAGTGAATTGGATTTCGGGACTGCGTTCCCATTTTGCACCAATTTCACTGTGTTACCTCAGGCATATGTAATGGGACTCTGTCCCTCTTTTGAAGTTTTTAATATATAAGTACCCGATCTTGTTAAAAAAAAAAAAGAGACACATACACTTCAACTTCTTGCTAGGGTTTCTGTCATAAATGCTAGACTACTTCATTGAGACTTTGAGCATTTCATAACAACTTCTATTACATCTAGGGTTTCAATGTTCTTCCAGAGGTATAACATACCTACTACAACATATTGCAAACCCTAGAAACAATTCAAGCAAATACAATGTATCTAACAACTTTAGAATTCATATGTTAGACTTCCTACTAAGGTTTAGTGTGAAACCCTAGGTTTCATACACAAGCTTTCACAACTCAATTTAAAGTAACAACATGATTAGCTTCCACTGTGGTTTCCTAGAATTTCAACAATAAAACATAAATCATAACTAAAATTCAAATTTCAACAATCTTACACAAATCTCAAATTATCATATTATCATCATATATCAAATATTTGGACTTCTACCAGGGTTTAGTTAAAGACCTAGAATACAGTCAGCCTAGAGAGTCAAACTTTGACTAGGGCTTAGTTCCAAACCCTAGGACTCATGGCCATCAATAATTTGGTCAACTAATACATCTAGTATTCCATCATCATGCACAAGCATATCATAACATGTGTTAGCAAACCCAAAGACACAAACATTAATAAAATTTAGACATATAACAAAATTGATTAAGGTTTGATTGGACAAACACACACATGCCAAGGATTTAATTTCTAGGACATTATAAGGGTCTTTCTTACACACCCTACCAAACCATAATAATCTAGGGTTTCAACACTAAACATATCAAACCCTAAATTACCAATACTTCAAAGGTTTGAGATGTCAGACATTACCATTCAACCCTAACAAGTTAGGGTTTCCATAACCCTACCAAAATCCTAAACACGACATCATTAAAGCATTAGACATTTTCTTTTGACTTCAACAATAACCATAAATAGGCTAGGGTTCCACATATTATCACCAACATACCCCTAAGTTAGGGTTTTTCACAATGAACCTTTCTAGGGTTCCATAAGAATAATCAAAGATATGAGCAGGGTAGATATTTAATGATGAATCACCCGATCAAGAATATTTAAGATTCAAGAGAGTTAAACACAACGATGTCAGTAATGTAACGCAAATTTCAAAATATATTGAATGTACCTCTTAAGATAATTTTATAAAGCATATAGACGTACCTGGAGATATTTCTTGACAAACCTTGTGAGGATTCCTTGAAGTGCTCTCTTTGTATTAAATAATGATCTTTTATGTCTAAAATAAACACTTTCAAGAAAAACATGTGATATCAAGAACATGATTTTAATCTCTTAATCTAGAATTTTATGTAACAATGGAGGATGGAATCCTATGATATCGAAGATCAAGTTATTCTTTCTTCCAATTAGCACTAGGATTAAGGTTCTTGTATGTCATGTAGGGATTACATTCTTTATATAGACTAGAATTATATATACCATCTATGATTAGATATATTGAAAATCTAAAAGATCATAAATATACGTACCTCGTGTTTACATACCTTAAAAAAAATTTATTGAGAGATTAATGTTCCATAGGACTTGATGCTCTCTTAGGAAACTATAAATATATTGTTAGATGACTAAAGCATAGAAATAAAAATACTTACTTGAGTTAGAAGTTGTCCTCAAAATGTTGAATGTCGTAGAAAAGACTTGCAAGAGAGAGTTGCTACAGGACTTCATATAGACTATTTCTCAAACTATTTATTTTTGTTGATTGAGTTTATACTTCATAACCTATCTTATTGTCATCTTTCTGGGTTGGGTTTTATGTCACTGTTTTAGGCTTATTCAATATATATAGATGCATTGATTCTCGTCCTCTTCCATATTGATCTCGACTCCTTGAGTGACAATATCTTTGGCCTATAATTCTTTTTATGTTGGATTGGACTTTAATTATAAACAGAAGTGATCTATAAAACTCATATGCTTGTGGTGATTTCAGATCTTAATAATCATGCATAGGAGTTCGATCTTATTCACTGAGAATTTGGTCTAGCCTTTTGGTCCTTAAGAGTGATGCCTCTAAACACCTTTTCTTGACTTATACATAGGCCCGTAATTTTGTCCTGGATACAAAGGTGAATCAGAAATGTATATTCTTTCAACATGGTGTCTTGATTAGGTAACTCGGCCTAATTAGTTCCTTTTGTAGCCTTATTCCTTCACATATTCAAGATCTTCTAGCTGCCATAATTAAATAACCATAGCTCTAATACCATGTTGAGAAATCCAAAAGGGGTGGAAAATTAAATGATTTCTCTTATTATGAAATTATCTTGTAATGTTTCATTATTAGTTTTCCTTTCTTTGATTTATCTTTTCTTATCGTCAAGGCCAATGCCAAACTAATATAAAAGGACACAAGATGTAGGAACATTGCCATGGAAAAACCCCTCTCTAGGGGAAAACCCAATGACAAATTTTCAATAGACTCTGACAATGAGACAACTAAGACCAAGACAACAACGTCCTTTCTTCCATCAAGCCAACCCCTTTAATCTTTGATGAAAAGCAATGGAATTCAAAGTCAAAGTCTTCATTATGTGTGCCTCCTTCTATCTTTGTAGAATTGCAAAACTCAACTTTCTTCATTCACTATGAGATCTCAAGATTTCGTCTCCCTCTATTTATTATAAGACTTCAAAGTTTCGGTTAATCTCATAGACTTTAGACTTCGTCTTTTCTTCTCTATGATACTTTCAGACTTCAACTATTTTTCTTCATACTGTGATACTTCAGACTTTGGATATCTACCTTCATTGTGATACTTCGGATGCTTTAGACTTCAAATGCTTCAGATTTCAGAAGCTTTCTTCACTGTGGGATTTTAGAACCGAATTATCTTCACAGATGTCCAAACTGGAACGAGCTAGCTTGGTATATATAGTCGTTGATGCCTCCAAAATGAGCTGATATGATTACTTGAAATAAGTTGTCTTTATATAAGGTTAGGCCGAATAGTAAATAGATGAGGAGGCTGACTTGATGGGGATAGAGTAATAAATATTTTTTCATGACTTTAAGGAGCCCAAGAAGGGTTCCATCCAACGATAATTTTAACTTTGACTCAACAAAAACCCTAGAGCACACAATGGGTGCTTTGACTTATTGACTATTAACCAAGCATGAAACCTATGCTTCAATAATAATAATAATATTTTTTTTCATAAGTACATTGTATTGTGACTCAAATACAATCATGAATATCGAACCTAGTTACATTCTTCAACACTGGCTTGGTTGGATTTTTCATATGTTAATATGAGATATTTTCCTATTGTGATCTATGAGCACTTTTACTTGTTATTATGTGGGTATTATGGTAGATTTGTCATGGTTTCTATTCTGGTTATAATTTGGTTATAATCATGATTTTATGATGTGCTCTAGCTATGTATCTCTTTCATGATTTGATGAATGCATGGGCTAACAAGTGTTGTTGCAGCTAGCTTGAGAGGGCATTGAGCCTTTTTGTAGATTCCCAGATGAAGTTTAGAATTTTAAGATTGAATATGTATTCACAACCTATAGATTTCATGTTCATCATGTGTTTAAAAAATGTCTATCATGTACTAAGCATGTTCTAGTCAGGATCTTGTTCAAGTTTTGAATGGTTAGCCTCTTTGTCGTGTTATTTATGATTTTGGAAAGTTACAAGAAGTTCTGGAAAATGGTCTAGAGGCAAGCCTTAAAAAGTGCCATAGATATTGCGATGACATTCTCTGAATAAGGGATTTTGGGTCATAACCGGTTGTAGACATGCTTGTGTGTGTGGTTATAGCCTCCCAACTACATGCATGCAGTGTTATGGGTGCGGTTAGGGAGTTTCTTTAATGAAAAAGAGTTCCAGCTTAGAGATTTGTCACCTGCGGTGGTTGGCAACCTCTTGATTTGTCCGTAGTCCCTGAGGGAAGTCAGTAAGTTGTCAGATTGTAGGCCCCACTTCAATTACTAGAACTTGGAGGTTGGTTCAATGTGTCATAGTAGCACTCAAATCACATTTATCTTGGAGAGATTGTGAAACCAAGTAAATGTGCAGTGGGCTTTTACAAGGTGGTATCAGAGCTTCCAAGTTCAAACACTTGGACTGGATGGTTTAGATATGATCGTATGTGTGTTTAATATGCATGCCTTGTAGTGGCTATAATTGTCATCTATATAGTCGGTGTTACATTTTGTGCCATCGTGCATGACGTGGAGATGTTGATATGATGGAATGTTGATGTCATTATATGTATATACATGTATATTGTGCTAATCTAGATTGATTTGTGTAGACAAGATAGCCTCCCCTAAACTTCATTAAGGCATGTTTGATCATGTTTTTATTTGGTTTATCTAACATGGCATGTTTGTAGGAAGAAGAAATCAAAGATGATGAGCATAATGGTGGATTACAGTTCACATGACTCTCCTTACAAATCAGTTGAGCAACAAGGAGATGAGTATTCACCTGATATAGCAGACAGATTGAGAATCTTGAAGTCATAAATTATAAGTTGCAAGGCAGATAATAACAAGTTAATTGAGACACGGGAAAGGCTTTCCAAAGCTCAGGAAAAGCAATTCGAAGTCAATGCAGTCATCCTTTCAATCCTATCAAATTTGCATAGACATGGAAAACTAAGGATTAGTCATGGGTAGGAGGAGAAGGCTAATGGGGCATATGGTAGCAAGTTTCAATCAGGATACAGGTTGAACAAATATGATACAGTCAGAGGTGGCAGATGGTTGGATACACCTGGCTGGAGAGGTAGCGTTTATGGGTTCTATTCTAATTATGGTTCTACGAGACATCATTGTCATCACCGTCATCATCCTTATAGGAGGAGGGAGAAGCAGTTTTTTCCATAGGAGTTCAAGAAAGTCAAGCCTCCTACATTGATGGAGAGATGAAGAAAACAAAAGAGGAAGAAGCATGGTTTCTTGGGATGAAGAAGTTCTTCGAATTTCATGATTATATAGATAATATGAAAGCCAAGATAGTGATCTTCAATCCTAGGGGAAAGGCTAAGGAATTCTATGAGTTGAAGATGGGTTTCATGACAATGAAGATTACACTACCAAATTACTAGAGTTGTTAAGGTATGTACGTTATCTCATGGATGAGAAGACAAAGGTCCAAGGTTCATCAGTGGCCTACCATTAGCATTCAAGGACGGATTGAGTATGATGAGCCTTAGTCATTAGAGGAAGTTGTCAGGAAATTACAGCATTGTTATGATAAATCGAAGCACAAGTCTGAGCCTAAGCATGATTGGAAAGGGAATGAGAAGGATAAAGGATAATGGACAAAGAAGCAAGGAAGACCTTAGGATGAAGGTGAGAAAGAAAATGTGGCTCCTTAAAATAATTTTAATGCAACTGAGAAAGGACATGGACCTCAGCCTAGAGAGCAGCAAAATAAAGGTAGTGGCAGAGAACCGTTTCAGTGTTAGATTTGTGGCAAAGACTATCGCAAGAAGGATTTTACATTGTACCAGGGTGGCAGACCATTGATCTATAGTGCTAAGGAGGCACAAACAGTTGGGGATGTTGGTGAAAGCATTCCTCGGATTTATGCAACACTTGATAACAGGCAGGCGGATCATCAGGCATCCATTATTGAGATGGAAGGTAAGCTTTGTGATTGAGTTATTTCTATTTTGATTGATCCTGAATCTAATTATCGCTATGTTAGTCCTTAGTTGGTGAATAAGTGTGGCTTCAATAAAGAAGTGCATGCAAAGTCTTGGTTGGTACAATTGACTACAGAGACCAAGAAAAAAGTTCATCATTGGGTGAGAGCTTGTGCATTTGAGTTGAATGGTATGCTTACATTAGCACATCTAAATGTGCTTCCATTGGGATCATATAGTATACTTTTGGGCATGGATTGGTTGTTTACTCACTGAACCAAGGTATACTACCATAAGAAGGCTATTGAGTGCTTGGATGATGATGGAGAGAAGAGAATTGTAAAAACCCCTAGTTTATTTTCAATTTAAATAAAATAATACCAAGGTCATTGGACACATATTCCAAACTTAATTTTGGGAAAAACACTTTAGTGGGAATCACTTCTGATTAATTAATGGCTATGGAAATTGGAAAAGGCATTGGCAAGGCGCAGAGGCAATAATTGACATTTATTTACGGAAATAAAGGAAAATAGGAGAAAAGGAAGGTGAAGAGACACATATTTGCATGCAAGTGAAATTAGAGGAAAAATGAAGGAAAATGAAGAAAATAAAGACATTAACGATAAAAAGGCATGAGAGGATCAGTTCACATCTTTTGTCAGTTTAGCTCTTGCTAGTTTATCTTTTTGACAGTTTGGTGGTGAAGCTCTAGTTCATTCTCATTCTCTCATACTCTTGCACAAGTAGAGTGTTCTTGGAGCACTTTGGTATTCACTTCGATTTGGATAAAGAAGGCAAAGGAAAAGAAGGAGCACAAGGAAAACAGTTGGATCAACAACTACATCTAGATTGCTTTGCAGACAACATGTTGCATTTGTAATTTACTTGATGATTTCTAGATGCATGGTATATGCATGTGATTATTTGGTTATGTGTGGTCATTGGCATGGGGATTTTCTTGGATTGGAAGTGGTTTCAGCCTTGCCTTACCATTTCCCGGATAGCCATGGTGTTGTGGGTTTTCCACTTGTTTTTCTTATTAGTTCTCAACCTCCCTATGGATGTGGATTGGAAAAAATGCTCTAGAAGCCCTAGAACATCTTGGGTTGAGTTACTAGTTCCTAGAGCCATAGGTTGGGACAAACGCTCTAGAGCCCTTGGTGGGTTAATATACTAGTCCCTAGATCTATGGTTGGAACACACGTTCTAGTGCCTTGGAAGGTTGTGGGTTGAGTTACCAGTTCGTGGAGCCCTGGAGAACTTGGGTAGATACCGATTTGGTTGATGTTAGCGATTTTCAAACCGTAGAGGTAGAGTCACTATGGTTGAGAGTTGAGGTGGTTTGGCCTTAGCAAGCCCCGATTAGTTTTGTCTTGGTTTATTCCATGAGATCCCACATTCATGCTTGGAATATGGCGTGAGGGTGATTAGCTAAAAGAGAGATTTTTTCAGCCCAATCTATGGTCAGGTGGTATGTGGAAGTCTATGGTAACAAGTTTCAATCGGGATACAGGTTTAACAAAGATGATACAATCAGGAGTGTCAGATTTTTGGATACACCTGGATGGAGAGGTAACGTTTATGGGTTCTATTCTAATTATGGTTCTAAGAGACATCATTGTCATCATTGTCATCATCCTTATAGGAGGAGGAAGAAGAAGTATTTTCCAGAGGAGTTAAAGAAAGTCAAGCCTCCTACATTTGATGGAGAGATGAAGAAAACAAAAGATTCAAAAGCATGGCTACTTGGGATGAAGAAGTTCTTTGAATTGCATGATTATACAGATATTATGAAATCCAAGATAGCGATCTTAAGTCTTAGGGGAAAAGTGGATATCTGGTGGGAAGACATGAAGTGTGTCAAAGGTATCAAGGTAGAATATTTGAGTTGGCATGAGTTTAAAAGATTGTTCGGGAAGAAATACTTATCTGAGAGATATTATGATGGAAAGGCTAAGGAATTCTATGAGTTGAACATGGGTTTCATGACAAATGAAGATTACACTACCAAATTACTAGAGTTATTAAGGTATGTACCTTATCTCATGGATGAGAAGACAAAGGTCCAAAGGTTCATCAGTGGCCTACCATTAGCATTCAAGGATTGGATTGAATATGATGAGCCTTAGTCATTAGAGCAAGTTGTCAAGAAATTGCAGCGTTGTTATGAGAAATCGAAGCACAAGTTTGAGACTAAGCATGATTGGAAAGGGAATGAGAAGGATAAAGGATAATGGCCTTAGAAGCAAGGAAGACCTTAGGGTGAAGGTGAGAAAGAAAATGTGGCTCCTTAAAAGAATTTTAATGTAGCTGAGAAAGGACATGGACCTCAACCTGGAGAGCAGCAAAATAAAGGTAGTGGCAAAGAACCGTTTCAGTGATGGATTTATGGCAAAGACCATTGCAAGAAGGATTGTCCACCGTACCAGGGTGGCAGACCATTGATCTATAGTGCTAAGGAGGCGCAAATAGTTGGGGATGTTGGTGAAATAATTCCTCGGATTTATGAAACACTTGATAACAGGAAGGCGGATCATCAGGCATCCATTATTGAGATGGAAGGTAAGTTTTTTGATCGAGTTATTTCTATTTTGATTGATCTTGAATCTAATTAAAGTTATGTTAGTCCTTACCTGGTGAATAAGTGTGGCTTGAATAAAGAAGTGCATGCAGAGTCTTGGTTAGTACAATTGGCTACAGGGACCAAGAAAAAAGTTCATCATTGGGTGAGAGCTTGTGCATTTGAGTTGAATGGTATGCTTACATTATCACATATAAATGTGCTTTTGTTGGGATCATATAATATACTTTTGGGCATGGATTAGTTGTTTACTCACTGAACCAAGGTAGACTACCACAAGAAGGCTATTGAGTGCTTGGATGATGATGGAGAGAAGAGAATTGTAAAAAATCCCTAGTTGATTTTCAATTTAAATAAAATAATACCAAGGTCATGGGACACGTATTCCAAGATGAATGTTGCGAAAAACACTTTAGTGGGAATCACTTATGATTCATTAATGGCTATGGAAATTGGAAAAGGCATTGGCAAGGCAAAGAGGCAATAATTGAAATTTATTTATGGAAATAAAGGAAAATAGGAGAAAAGGAAGGTGAAGAGACACATATTTGCATGCAAGGGAAATTAGAAAAAAATGAAGGAAAATGAAGAAAATATAGGCATTAATGATAAAAATGGATGAGAGGATCAGTTCACAACTTTTGTCAATTGAGCTCTTACTAGTTTATATTTTTGACAGTTTGGCGGTGGAGCTCTAGTTCATTCCCATTCTCTCATATTCTTGCACACGTAGAGTGTTCTTGGAGCACTTTGGTATTCACTTGGATTTGGAGAAAGAAGGCAAAGGAAAACAAGGAGCGCAACGAAAACATTTGGATCAACAACTACAACTAGGTTTCTTTGCAAGCAACAGGTTGCATTTGTAATTTACTTGACGATTTCTAGATGCATGCTATATGCATGTGATTCTTTGGTTATGTGTGGTCATTGGCATGGGGACTTTCTTGAATTGGAAGTGGTGTCAGCCTTGCCTTGTCATTTCTCGGATAGCCATGATGTTGTGGGTTTTCCACTTGTTTTTCTTATTAGTGCTCAAGCTCCCTATGGTTGTGGATTGGAAAAAATGCTCTAGAAGCCCTAGAACATCTTGGGTTGAGCTACTAGTTCCTAGAACCATAGGTTGGGACAAACGCTCTGGAGCCCTTAGGTTGATTTACTAGTCCCCAGATGTGTGGTTGGAACACATGCTCTAGCACCTTGGAAGGTTGTGGGTTGAGATACCAGTTCCTGGAGCCCTAGACAACTTGGGTAGAGACCAATTTGGTTGATGTTATGGATTTTCAAACCGTAGAGGCAGAGTCACTATGGTTGAGGGTTTAGGTGGTTTGGCCTCAAGAAGCCCCAATTGGTTTTGTGTTGGTTTATTCCATGAGATCCCACATTCATGCTTGGAATATGGCGTGGGGGTGATTAGTTGAAAGAGAGATTTTTTCAACCTAATCTATGGTCGGGTGGTATGTGGAAGTCCCTCACTTGGTTGGCATTTTCATATGTTAAAAGAGTTATTTTCCTACCGTGATTTATTAATACTTTTACTGGTTATAATGTTGATATTATGGCTGATTTTCCATGGTTTCTCTGTTGGTTATATGTTGGTTATGTGATGTAATTTATCTACAGCTCTTGACATGTTTGGATAAATTATTGATTGGTTGATGAATGCATGGACTAAGAAGTTCTATTGCAGCTAGATATAGAGGACTTAGATCTTTATTAGCGATTATCAAATGAAGACTATTAGTTTCTTGTAGCTTACATGGTTTCCATGTGTTTCACAAAATGTCTATCATTTTTTAAGCAGTTTAGGTCAAGTTATGGCTTCAAGTTTGAATGTTTGGCATGTTGTTATGTTAATTATGATTCTAGAAAGTTACAGGTAGTTCTCGGCAGTGGCCTAGAGGCTATCCTGAAAAAAGTGGCTCAGATCTTGGAACCCCTGGCACTGAATTGGAGTATTTAGGTCATAATCATATGGAAGAAGGCTTGTGTGTGTGGTTGGGGCCTCGTAACCACACTCTTGCCTTTTTTTGAATGCGGTTGGGGTGTTAGGTCAGAGAAAAAGGGTTCCAGGTCAGGGATTGCCACCTTAGGTGGTTTTTCAACTCCTGAGTGATTGTAGTCCTTGTAGGATGTCAATGAGTGTTTAGTTTGTAGGCCCCACTTCTTTAGCTAGAACTTCTAGGTTGAGTCATATCAGAGTGACACTCATCTCATGTTTATCCTAGCGAGCTTGTGAATTTTGGTAAATGTGGGAGGGGGTGTTATAGATTGATATTAAAGCTTACAGGTTCAAACAATTGGACTGGATAGGCTAGATGTGATTTTTATGCATGCATGTTAGTTGTCGATGTGTTTATTTGCATGCATTGTGATGGCCATTATTGCAATCTTCTGTCGTCATGATGATGTTGGTGTGTGATGATGTTGAGATGATTGATATGTTGATGTCATTATGTATATGTATATTGTGCTAATCTAGATTGATTGTGTAAATTAGATAGCCTCCGCTGAACTACATGCTAAGGTATAATTTTGATTATGTTTATATTTGGTTTATTTAACATGACGTTTGCAAGAAGAAGATGATTAGAGATGATGATCAAAACAATGGATTATAGTTCACTTGACTCACCATATAGGCCAGTTTAGCAACAAGGACATGAGTACTCTCTTGATATAGCAGATACATTGAGAAGTCTGAAGGCAGATATCAGAAGTTGCAAGGCAAATAATGATAGGATAATTCAGTCATAGGAAAAACTTTCCAGAGCTTAAAAAAATCCAGCATAAATCAATGCAACGATCCTTCAGAGTTTATCAGATTTGCAGAGACAGTGACAACTAAGAATCATTCATGGACAGGAGGAAAGGACTAATGTGGCATATGGCAGCAAGTCTCGATCAGGAGACAAGTTGGATAGGGATGACACAGTCAGAGGTGGCAGATGGTTGAATACACCTAATAGGAGAGGTAGTGTTTATGGATTCTATTCTAGTTAGGGTTCAAAGAGACATCATGGTCATCACCCCATCATCCTTATAGGAGGAGTGAGAAGAAGTAATTGCCAGATGAGTTCAAGAAAGCTAAGGCTCATACATTTGATGGAGAGATGAAGAAACTGGAAGATGCAGAAACATGGCTACTTAGGATGAATAAGTTCTTTGAATTGCATGATTATATAGAGAATATGAAAGCGAGGATATTATTTTTCAGTCTCAAGGGAAAAGCAGATATCTGGTGGGAAGATGTGAAGCGTGTCTGAGGCATCAAGACATAGGATTTGAGTTGGCATGAGTTTAAAAGACTCTTCAGAAAGAAGTACTTATCTAAGAGATATTATAATCGAAATGCTAAGGAGTTCTATGAGTTTAATATGGGTTCTATGACAAATGAAGAGTACATGACTAAGTTTCTGGAGCTCTTGAGGTATGTGCCTTATCTTAAGGATGAGAAGATGAAGGTTCAAAGATTCATAAAGGGATTTCCTTTATAATTTAAGGATCAAATTGAGTATGACGAGCCTCGGTCATGGGAGGAAGTCATTGGGAATTTGAAGCATTGTTATGAGCAGTCTAAGCGTAATTCTGAGCCTATGCATGATTGGAAAGGGAAAGACAAGACAAATGGAAAGTGGGTTAAGAAGTGGGGAAGACCTTAGGATGCAGGTGGTAAGGAGAATGTGGCACCTTATAAGAAGTTCAATACAATTGACATAGGACATGGGTTTCATTCTGAGGAGCAAAACAAAGGCTATCATAGGAAACCTTTACAATACTAGACTTGCAGTTGAGATCATCGCACGAGAGATTGTCCATAAAATCAAGGTGGAATACCTTAGATTTATAATGTTCATGAGGCAAAGACATTTGGGGATATTTCATAGAGTACTCCTCGGATTTATGCAACATTAGATAAGAGGCAGGTGAATCGTCAGGCGTCCATTATTGAGGTGGAAGGTAAGCTTTGTGATCAATTTGTTTCTATTTTGATTGGCCCTATATCTAACTATAATTATATTAGTCCTGACCTGGTGGATAAGTGCTGCTTGAATAAACAAGTGCATGCAGAATCTTGGTCGGTGCATTTGGCTACAGGGACCAAGAGAAGAGTTCATTGTTGGGTGAGAGCTTGTGTATTTGAGTTGAATTGTATGCCTACATCAACACATCTAAATGTGCTTCCTTTGGGTTCATATAGTATGGTATTGGGCATGGATTGGTTGTTCATTAGCAAGACCAAGGAATGTTTTTATGAGAAGGCTATTGAGTGCTAGATGATGATGGGGAAAGGAGAATATTGTAGGGTAAAAAGAAGCCTACATCAGTGACAAAGGGAAGGATGTTGAGGATGATGAACTCTTGAAGAGGTATCTTGTTTTGCAACAATTTCAGGATGTGTTTCCTACAGATATTTTAGAGTTTCCTCCTCATAGGATGGTGGAATTTTCTATTGAGTTAATGTCGAGAGTAGCACCAACATCTAAGACACCTTACGTAATGAGTACTCTAGAGTTGGTGGAATTGAAGTTGCAACTTAATGAAATGTTTGATAAGGGATACATTAGGCCAAGTGTATTGCCTTAGGGTGCATCAACGTTGTTCATAAATGATGGTACTCTCAGGTTGTGCATTAATTACAAGCAGTTGAACAAGTTGACTATCAAAAACAGGTATACATTGCAATGGATTGATGATTTGTTTGATCAGTTGAAGGGAGAAGCAATATTCTCAAAGATTGATCTAAGATCAGGATATCATCAGGGGCGCATCAATGAAGACAAATTTTACAAGACTGCATTTCATACCAATTATAAGCATTATGAGTCTATAGTGGTTCCTTTTGGTCTTACTAATGCTCCAAATACTTTCATGTGTTTGAAGAACAATGCGTTGCGTCCTTATTTGGACAAGTTTGAGATAATTTTTATTGATGATATATTGACATATTTTAAGAATGAGGAAGAGCATGCATAGCACCTGGTGACAATGTTAATATTGTTGAGAGAGCATCAATTGTATGCCAAGCTCAGCAACTGCAGTTTCTTTTAGACTAAATTTCATTACTTAGGACATGTTGTTTCTAAGGAAGGTAGAACAGTGGACCCAAAAAATATTAGAGCTATCATGGAGTGGCCAACTCCTAAGAATGTGCATGAGGTCAGATCATTCATGGGATTAGTGGGTTATTACAGGAGGTTCATCAGGAACTTCTCACAGGTTGCCTATCCTATTACATATTTGTAGTAAAAAGGAAAGAAGTTTGAATGCACTAAGGGGTGTTCAGTTGGTTTTGAGTAGTTGAAGCATTTGATTACAAATGCTCCAGTATTGAAGATTGCAAATCCAGATAAATAGTTCGGAGTATGTATAGATGCTTGCAAGAGAGGACTTGGTGGACTCCTAATGCAGGAAGGTTAGGTGATGATCCAAATTTATAAAGGAATGATATGAACATAAACAAAGAGATACAATGAAAACTAAACTTCGATTCATTAATAACAAAGTACTGAAAATTGTTTACATGCAGAATGGAAATAAACTAGCTCAGGCGATGGTAACTTATCTCTGAAAAGAGATGTGGCATCTACATGCCTTCTAAACTATCTTACAATGAAGCTCAAAGGCCTATTTATTATTGAGAAACAATCGAAAACCCTAAACATCCAAAAACCTAACCCCAGGAGATGAAGCACCAAAAATTTGTGGGCCATGTCGGGGTAAATTGGTACATCAACTTCCTGAGGTCGTAACTTTTGCATACAATCTTCAATTGACGCATACAATACCTCATTAGAAATATTTATTTGAGGACTACAAATTTAAACTATAAATATATGTTGTGGGATAGGAGTTTTCCTGTTTTCGAAAAAAAACGTCGCTTAGGGCCTCAAAACGACTCCTAAAAAAAATATAATAATAAAATAAAACAATAAAAAATAATAAAATAAAAAAAAAAAATAAAATTAAAAATTAAAAATAATAAATAATAATAATAATAATAAGTAAATTGTGCTACAATTAAGGAAACTGAAAGAAACATTATAGTAAATTGTGATATAATTAAGGAAACTGAAAGAAACATTATTGGGGGTCCAAGTGGAATAGGTGGGTGGATATCATTCATGCCTCAAAGATGTGGAGGCATTATCTTCTTAGCATGAGGTTTATTCTAATGAGTGATCATAGTGGACTGAGATACTTGTTTGACCAACCTAAAGTGAATGTCAGGCAAGCTATACGGTTGGATAATCTCAATGAGTTTGACTTTGAGATTAGGTACATCAATAGCACAAAGAACAGGGTTGCAGATGCTCTCAGTAGGAGAGTGCAGGTGAATCATATTGTAGCATTAAGTTCTTATGGGACAGATTTGCAGGAGTGAAATTTGTAGGAAAGACAATGTGATGACAAGTACCAACAGTGGAAGTAGAGGTTGCAGCAGCAGGATGAAGGTGATAGGGATGAGGAGTATCACCTCACGCTAGATGAATTGATCAAATTTAGGAACAAGATTTATGTGGCAAATAACAGTGATCTCAAGATGTTTATCTTGAGGGAGTTTCATGTCAAGCCGTATTCAGGTCACCCAGTATATCAGAATACATTGGAAACAGTTAAGAATTTATATAATTGGTTGAACTTGAAGAAAGAGGTGGTTGAGTTTGTTACAAGATGTTTGGACTGTTAGTAGGTAAAAGAAGAGTGTAAGCATCCAACTAGTTTGTTATAGCCGATTTTGATTCAAGAGTGGAAATGGGAGGTCATTTCCATGAACTTCGTTACAGGTTTTCTAAGGACATCGAAGAAGCATGATTCAATCATGATTGTGGTTGAAAGGTTGAGGAAGGTAGCTCACTTCATTGCAATTAAGTCTACTAATTCAACTAGTGACATAGCTCAGATCTTCATCAGGAAGATTGTGAGGTTGCATGGTGTTCCCAAGAAGATCACCTCCTATAGAGATGCCGAGTTCACTTCTAGTTTTTGGAAGTAATTGTTTGCAGGCTTGGGGACAAAGTTAGATTTTAATGCAACTTATCATCCGCAAACAAATGGAGAGACAGAGAGGATTAACAAGATTCTTAAGAATATGTTGAGGATGTATTTCATGCATCAGCAAAGGAACTGGGAAGAGTATCTTCCATTGGTGGAGTTTTCATATAATGATAGGTATCATGAGTCCTTAAGGATGAGTCAATTTGAGGCTCTTTACAAGCGGATTTGTAACACTCCCATCAATTGGAGTGATCCACAGAACATAGTGTTCACTGGACTAGATATGTTAGCTATGATGGAACAAGAGATGCAGGTTATCAAGAAGAACTTAAAGGAAGCACATGATAGACATAAGAGTTATGTGGATCAGCATAAACCGTTCAAGGAGTTTCAGGTTGGGGAGCATGTGTACTTTCACATCAATCCCAAGAGGAGCTCCTTGAGCATTGGATCATGTGCTAAGTTGGCACCTCATTATTGTGGGCCTTTTGAGATCCTTGAGAGGATTGGACTAATGGCCTATTGACTTGCATTATCACCGATAGTGAAATTTCATTATGTTTTCCATGTTTCATTGCTTAAGAGATATGTCCAAGATGTTGATCGTGTGATTGATTGGTTTGTATTGCATGTGTAACCAGGGGGAGAATTCCATCCAGGAACCTCTGTGCATTTTCCAACGGAAACATATTATCCCTGAAACAGAGCAATAGAGAAGGTTAAAGTGTAGTGGAAGCACTTTGGGACCGATGAAGCTACATGGGAGATGGTTGATCAAATGTGGGTTATGTATCCTTATTTATTTGTTGGTTGAGCATATGTGTTTAATGTATGTGTTTTGGTTTATATTTATATATGCATATGTGTATTGTATATACTACAATGATTTGTGTTCCCATAAGTAGTGTGTTGTAAATATTACGTCAAGTTGTGTTAAAAAGCTTCAATAAGCAGTATGGTGTTAATGTTTCAACAATTTCGTATGATGTAAATGTTGCATTGAGTTGAGTTATAAAACTCCACGAGTAGCATGTTTTTCCTGATATAAGCATAATTAAACACCGAGGATGGTGTTTCCCCAAGGGGGAGGGGTTTGTAATAGCCCCTGGTTGATTTCCCATGTAAATAAAATAAGACCAAGGTCATGGGAAATGTATTCCAAGTTGAATGTTAGGAAAAACACTTTAGTGGCATTACTTGTGACTAATTAATGGTTGTGGAAATTGGCAAAGGCATTGGCAGGGAAAAGAGGCAATAATTGACATTTAATTATGAAAATAGGAGAAAAGGAAGGTGAAAGGACACATATTTGCATGCAAGGGAAATTAGAGGGAAAATTAAGGAAAATAAAGGAAATATAGGCATCAATGATAAAAAGACATCATAGAATCAGTTCACAACTTTTGTTAGTTGAGATTTTGTTGGTATAGCTTTTTGATAGTTTGGTGGTGGAGCTCCAGTTCACTCTCATTCTCTCAGACTCTTGCACATTTAGAGTATTCTTGGAGAACTTTCGTATTCGCTTAGATTTGGAGAAAGAAGGCAAAGGAAAGAAGCACAAGGAAAGTAGTTGGATTAGCATATACAACTGGATTGCTTTGCAAGTAATATGTTTCATGTGTGATTTCCATGTTGATTTCTAAATGCACGGTATACGCATGTGATTATCTGCTTATGTTTTATCATTGGCATGGGGATTTTCCTAGATTGACAGTGGTTTCAACCTTGCCTTACCATTTCATGGATAACCATGGTGTTGTGGGTTTTCCACTTATTTTTCTAATTGGTGCTCAGGTTCCCCATGGTTGTGGGTTGGAACAAATACTCTGGAATCCCAGGAACAACTTGGGTTGAGTTACTAGTTCCTGGACCCGTAGGTTGGGGTAAACTCTTTATAACCCTTGGTGGATTGAGTTACCAATCCATAGAGTCACAGTTGGAATAAACGCTTTGGACTTGGAAGGATGTGGGTTGATTTAGTAGTTCCTATAACCCTGGACAGCTGGGGTGAAGACCAATTTCTTTGATGTTAGTGATTTTCGAACTGTAGAGGTGGAGTTACCATGGTTGAGGGTTGAGGTGGTTTGGCCTCTGGAAGCCCTAGTTAGTTTTATCTTGGTTTATTCCATGAGATCCCACATTCATGCTTGGAATACGACACTGGAGCGATTCGCTAAAAGAGAGATTTTGTTCGACCTAATCTATGGTTGGGTGGTACGTGGAATTCCTTAACTTGGTTGGAATTTTCATATGTTAATAAGAGTTATTTTCTTGCCATGATTTATGAATACTTGTACTGGTTATCGTGTTGATATTATGGTTGATTTTCCATCATTTTTATGCTATTTATTTGTTGGTTATATGATGTAATCTATCTATGTCTCTTGACATGTTTTGATAAGTTATTGATTGGTTGATGAATGCATGGAATAAAAAGTGTTATTGCAGCTAGCTAGAGAGGGCTTAAAGCCTTCTTGGTGATTCTTAGATAAATACTACTAGTTTATGATCAAATATGCATTCATGCTCTGTAGCTTACATTTTTTCCATGTCTTTGACAAAATGTCTATCATGTTCTAGGCAGTCTAGGTCAAGTTCTGGCTTCAAGTTTGAATGCTTGGAATTGTCATCATGTTAATTATGATTTTTGAAAGTTACACGTAGTTTTGGGCAGTGGTCTCGAGGCTAGCCTGAAAAAGTGGCTCATATCTTGGAACCACTAGCACTAAACTGGAGGATTTAGGTCATAACTGCATGGAAGCAGGCTTGTGCATGTGGTTGGGGCCTCATAACTGCACCCTTTCCTTGTTGTGTGTGCATTTGGGGTGCTAGTTCATATAAAAAGGGTTCCATCTCAAGGATTAATCACTTGAGATGGTTGTTCATCTCTTGAGTGATATGTAATTCGCATAGGATGTCAATGAGTGTTCAGTCTGTAGGTCCCACTTCCTTAATTGGAACTTGGAGGCCGAGTCATCTCATAGTGAGTCTCATCTCATGTTTACCCTGGCAAGATTGTGAATTTAAATAAATGTAGGAGGGGGCATTACAAGGATCTTGTAGGGAAATCAGAAGCCTAAATTAGTGAGAATGGTTGCAACCATGAAATCTAAGAATAATTGCAGCAAAGGGTGTGTATTTTTTGCAGTGCATATTTCCAATGATAATGGAAATGATGTTGAGGACGATAAAGTACTAAAGAAGTAACCTATTTTGCAGAAATTTTAGGATGTGTTTCTTACAAATATTTTAGAGTTACCGCGTCATAGGGAAGTGGATTTCTCTATTGAGTTGGTACTAGGAGAAACATTAGTATCAAAGGCCCCTTACAGGTTGAGTACTCCAGAGTTGGTGGAATTGAAGTTGTATCTTAAAGAAATGCCTGATAAGGGACACATAAAGACAAGTATGTCACCTTGGGGTGCACTAGTGTTGTTTATAAATAAGAAGGATAATACTCTTAAGTTGTGAATTGATTACAGGTAGTTGAACAAGGTGACAACCAAGGACAGATACCCATTATTGCAGATTGATGATTTGTTTGATCAGTTGAAGAGAGCAGCAATGTTCTCAAAGATTGATCTCATATCAAGATATCATCTTGTAATCATCAAAGAAGAACATATCTACAAGACTACATTATGTACCAGATATGGGCTTTATGAGCTTGTGGTGATTCCTTTTGGTCTTATTAATGCTCTAGACACCTCTATGTGCCTGATGAACAATGTGGCGTGTCTTTATCTGGATAAGTTTGTGATAGTGTTCATTCATTATATATTGATATATTCTAAGAAAGAGGAAGATCATGCAGACCACCTAACAACGGTGTTGAGATTGTTGAGAGAACATCAATTTTATGCCAAGCTTAGCAAGTGCAGTTTCTTTCGGTCTTAGATTCATTACTTGGGACATGTTGTTTCCAAGGATGGGATAGAAGTGGACCACGAAGAGATTAAATATATAATATATCATGGAGTGGCTGACACCTAGGAATGTGGATGAGGTCGGATCATTCATGGGACTAGTAGGTTATTACAAGAGGTCCATAAAGAAATTCTCAAGGATTGCCTATCTTATTACATATTTGCAGAAAAAAAGGAAAGAAGTTTGACTGGACTAAGGAGTGTGCAGCTCGTTTTGAGCAGTTAAGAACAATGTAAACTTTGAAACGGGAATTGATACTGTTACCCGTTTCGTAGAGATAGCAAAAGAGTGACCCGATTTTGAAAAGGGGGGATGCAGAACACACATTTTTTTAAAGCATATTTTTTGGCACTTTAAATTTTTTTATGTACATTATGTTTTAGAATGTTAGTAATTTGCATGCTGATTTAAAAAAGTCGTGATTCTGCATCAGGTCCTTTTTTTAAAAGACCTATTTTTTTACTTTAAATTTTCTATTGTATGAAATGTAAATAATTATTTTCTAAATGTAACAAATTTTGACACTTTAAATTTTTTATGAAAAATAAAAAATAAAAAATAAAAATGAAGTAACAAAAAAATAGAAAAAATTTAAAAGCATAACAAAACTACAAAAGAAATTAAAAATAAAAACAAACTAGTTATAAAAAAAAAAAAAACAACAAACAAACAAACAAAAAAACAAAAAAAACAAAAAAACAAAAAACAAAAACAAAAAACAAAAAACAAAACAAAACAAAACATTTCAAATTTAATAGAATTAAAAAATAAAAAACCATATATTTTAAATTTTTAAAAAAAAAAAAAAAATTAAAATTTTAAAACATACCATACAAATAAACTTTAAAAAAATATAATGCACGTAGCTCCGCCACCCACGGCCACGCCCCACGGCGGCAGGCGTGGCTATTCCAATTCCAAGATTGAATAGCACCCCCACAAGCAGCGGCGGTGGTTACGATTCCAAAATCAGATAACCACCGCCCGACTGCCCGTGGCGCTGGCTATTCGATTCTCGGAATCAGATCTTGGAATCGGATAACCACCACCTGACTGCCCGTGGGGGTGGCTATCTGATTCTCGGAATCGGATAGCCACCCCCATGGGCGGTCGAGCGATGGCCATCTGATTCTGAGAATCAGATAGCCACTGCCTGGCCATCCCCACAGGTGGCTGGGTGGTGGCAATTCGATTCCGAGAATTGGATAACGGGCATCCGGGCGATGGCTATTTGATTCAGAGAATCGGATAGCCACCCCCACGGGCAGTCGAGCAATGGCTATTTGATTCTGAGAATCGGATAACCACCCCCACCGACGGTCAGGCAGTGGCTATCCGATTCTCGAAATTGAATAACCACCCCCTGACCGCCCTTGAGGTGGATATCAGATTCTCAAAATCGGATAGCCACCGCTCGGCCGCCCCATGGGAAATCGGGCGATGGCTATTCAATTCCGAGAATTAGATAGCCACCTCCATGGGCATCCGGGCGATGGATATTCGATTCTGAGAATCGGATAGCCACCCCCATGGGCGGTCGAGCGATGGCTATTCGATTCCGAGAATCAGATAACCACCCCCTGACCGCCCTTGAGGTGGATATCCGATTCTAAGAATCGGATAACCACTGCTCCGCCGCCCCCACGGGCGGCTGAGTGGTGGCTATCTGATTTTGAGAATTGAATAACCACCCCTCGGCCACCCCCACAGGCGGCTAAGTGGTGGCTATCCGATTCCGAGAATCGGATAGCCACCGCCCAACCACCTTGGGGGTGGCCGGAAGGGCTATTCCATTCCGGAATCGAATAGCCACAACCCGCGCCCGCGGACATGACGATAAAAGTTTTTTTCTAATAAAATAATAAATTCTGTTAAAAAGTTTATATATATATATATATATAATATATATATATATAATATAACATATTATATATATATATTATTACATATAAATTTAAATGTTATTTTAATTTTATATAATATTGAGAATATATACATTTAAAATGTATTTTAAAAATATCAATAATATTTTAGCTTTTTTAATTTAATGGTTTATTGTTTATTTTTTTTTTAAATCCAAATTTTAAATCATTGTCAAATTCAAATTTCAAAATTTTAAATTTTTAATATAAAATTGAAATGTTTTTTTCTTAAATAAAAATAATATTTAATTAATTAATATATAATAATTTAAAAATTATTTAAAATTTTTTTTAAATGTGTTTATTTTTTTTAATTTGAAAATATGTATTTTTTTAAAATTTTAATTATTTTTTGGGTTTTCATTTTATTTTTAATTTTAGCTTATTTTTGTTTTTTAGGGTTTTTTGAAAATGTTTTTAATCTTAATTTTTGTAGTTTTTAATTTATTTTTTTCCTTTTTTTGTTATTTTTCTATTTTTTTTAATCTGGTCGTTATACAGCCGTTGGAGTTTCTGCTCTATCTATTTAACATGCAAAGCTTGATCTGCTCATTCAACTTGTCCCGGCGATGAACCACACTAGTTGGTTCCAAACGCGTCGACAAATAAAATATCTTGTGATTTACGACGAAAAAATTCTCTAAATTTTTTTAATTTAGTTTGTTTTTAATTTTATTTTATTTTTTTAATTTTTCTTAATGCTTTTTTAAAATTTCATACTTTTACTTAATTTTATAGTGTTTTTGTTTTTATTTACTTTTCCAAATTTTTTTATGGTTTACCATATTAAAAAAAATGTTACTTTTTTGAAAATATGTTTTTCTTATTATTTATTTCCTTAATTTTTTTTAATTTTCTACTTCTTGTATTTTATAGGTTAATTTTGTTTTTTTCTTTTTTTACATTTTTATGATTGATTTTTATTTTTTTTGTTAATTTTATGTTTTGTTTTTAATATATATTGTTATTTACGTTTTGGTATTTTTTTTTATAACTTTTTTTTTCATCATTTTTATTTTTGTTTTTATTTTTAATTTTATGTTTTCATTATTTTTTTGAAATTTTAATGTTTTTCAGAGTTATAACAAAATCTGTTACACAATTATTTTAAAACGTTGAAAATTTACCCCAAAAAAAAGGTGTTATTCGAGCATCAACACTTTTCGTTTTGAGGGTGTTTTTTGCGCAATTTTTGCACATAAAAATTCGGTTTTACTAGCATTTTTTTTAAATGTTGAAAATCGACCCTAAAAAAAAGTCATCGTTCCATTATTAGCGCTTTTCATTTTCAGGTTGTTTTTTGCACAATTTTTGCACAAAAAATTCATTCTCACTGCCATTTTTAAAATATGTTCAAAATTGACCCTAAAAAAAACATCATTCTAGTATACACACTTTTTGTTTTTAGCATTGTTTTTCATGTTTTTTCGGGGTTTTTTGGGCAAAGTTTTCATTTTGAGTTTATAGTTCTCGTTTCAAAGTTTACATTGTTTAAGGCATTTTCTTACAAATTCTCCAATATTGAAGATTGTAGATCCTGATAAGGAGTTTGTAGTATGTACATATGCTTGCAAGAAGGGACTTGGTGGAGTCCTCATGCACAAAAGACAGTTGGTATGCTATGAGTCAAGAAATTTGAATGAACATGAGCAGAATTATGAGATTCATGATCTCGAGTTGGCAACTAGCATTCATGCCTTGAAGATGTGGAGGCATTATCCTCTTGGCAGGAGGTTTATTCTAATGATGGATCATAGTGGACTGAGGTACCTGTTTGACCAATAAAATTTCAATTCCAAGAAAGCTCGATAGTTGGCTTCCCTAAGTCAGTTTGACTTTGAGATTCAGTACATTAAGGGCAAGGTGAATAGGGTTGCAGATGCTCTTAGTTGGAGTGTTCAAGTAAATCATATTTCAACTATGAGTTCATATGGGACACATTTATAGGAGCAGATCTTGTAGGCAGGGAAGCTTGATGAGAAGTACCAACAGCTGAAGCAAAGGTTACAACAACAAGGTGAAGGTGATAGAGATGATGAGTATCACCTCACAATAAATGGCTTGGTCAGATTCAGGAACATGATTAATGTGTCAGATAGCAGCTGAAGAAGCTTATTTTGAGCGAGTTTCATGTCAATTCGTATTCAGGCAACCATGGATATCAGAAGACTTTTACAGTTATTAACAAGTTCTATCATTGGCCAAACTTGAAGAAAGAGCTGGCCAAGTTTGTTGCAAGATGTTTGGACTGTCAGTAGGCGAAAGCAGAGTGTAAAAATACCAATTGGTTTGTTACAACCTATTTCAATTCCAGAATGGAAATGGGAGGTCATTTCCATGGATTTCATTACAGGTTTGCCTAGAACATCGAAGTAGCATGATTCCATCATGGTTGTGGTTTACAGGTTGAGCAAGGTGGCTCATTTCATTGCAATGAAGTCTACTAATTAAGCTAGTGAAGTAGCTCATACCTTCATGAGGGAGATAGTGAGGTTGTATGGAGTTCCCAAGAGTATCATATCAGATAGAGACGTCAGGTTCACTTCCAAATTTTGGAAGGAGAGCAAGGTCGCTCACTTCATTTCAATGGAGTCTACCAATTCAGCTAGTAAAGTAGCCCAGACCTTCATCAAGGATATAGTGAGGTTGTATGGAGTTCCGAAGAAGATCATATCAGATAGAGATGTCAAGTTCACTTCCAAGTTTTGGAAGGAGTTGTTTGCAAGTTTGGGGATAGATTTGGCTTTCAGTATGACTTATCATCCGCAGATAATTGGACAGAAATAGAGGGTCAACGCGATTCTTAACGACATGTTTAGGACATATGTTATGCATCGGCAGAGGAAGCAGAAGGAGTATCTTCAACTGGTAGAGTTTGCATATAATAATGGGTATCAAGAAACCTCTAGGATGAGTCCATTTGAGGCTCTTTATGAGCGGAGTTGTAATACTCCCATCATATGGAGTGATCCAGTGAACATGGTGTTGATCGGATCATATATGTTGTCTGAGACGTATGTTATTAAGAGGAATTTAAAGGCAACACAGTTGGAAATAATGAGGGGGGGTGAATTAGTATTTCTTTTCAATTGTTATTTTTACTAGTTAAATGACTTATATTTATAACACAAAATGAACAGTGTTAGAATAAATATCTTTATTAATTTCTTCTTTACAATAAATCAAGTATAATATGTCTAGGACTCCAACCCTAGATGAAGACACTAATATTCAATCTCCCAGGCTCCAACCCGTATTTTGCCAAGCACCAACTTGGACTTTCAAGGCTCCAACCTTGTCAATTTTGAGGCACCAACCCCAAGAGCTCCAACCCTCTATCTAGTTCAGGCTCCGACTTGGGTTCTCGAGGACTCTAATCCTCTAGGGCTGCAACCCTATCCTTCAAGGCACCAACCTTGTCTTTTTGAGGCTCCAACCTCTTGGGCTCCAACCCTCACTTTACTTCATCATGTTGTATTTGGTTATACTTCACAACTCCCAATGTCTTCTTCAACAAGCCCTGTCAATATTCACCTAGCCTTCACTTTGGTCTCCACGTTAGATCATAAATGACAACTTTGATCTCTTAGAAGGTGTCACCGATGCTCTTCATATTACCCAAACAAAATCTTCAAGGTTACCTCATGATGACCTCAAATCTTCTTCAAGATGTCACTGTTTGTACTATGCTTCAAAACACTATTATCTTCATGATTAAGTCTTAATCTTCTCAAGGTTGCTATCACAAGTTCAAAATAATCCTAAACAATGAGGTTGTTATAGATAATACTATGATTTCACAAGTTCACCATAAATCTGAAAAGGAATGTGAGTTCTTCACCACAGGTCCTGCAAAAATATTACAACTGTTTTGATGGCAACCACAAGTGTGAGAAACAATATCCACAGATTTTCAATCACGGGTCCTGAATATCCTTTGCAACTGTCAACAAGTCTGAGGCTATCACAAGATCGAACAAGTCTGGAAAATACGCTCTTTAGAGGTTCAAATTTCTTTGAAGCTTTTGCACTTATTTCACAAATTCCAGGTATTTTATTTCATCAACAAGTCCAAAACTCCATTTTCAATGGATTTGAATCTTCATCAATAGATCTGAGGCTTCCAGGAAGATAAACGAATCAGAAGAAGCCTTCTTTCAGATGATCTTAAGTTTCTGCAATTCTTGTTGTCACCAAAAGTAAAAAACAAAAAAAACAAAGCCCAGAATTTTCCACGAAATCTGCAAATGATTACCTTCGTATTCTTCTTGTTTTTCTTCCTCGAGTCCGAGAGATGCAAAATTGTGTTATGTGCTCTATCTTTTTCTCTGCACCATCGATTATCATAGGTTAGCAAGGATTTCTCTTTACGCGTCCGCAGATATTCCAATATATTAATTTCACGTGATTTAGTTTATGTTGCTTGCTATCTTTTCTAATTTTTGCTTGCTTTTTCGATAGTTGCATTTAACAAATCCACTTACACCATATATATATAATCATGCCAAGGGTAAAAAAAGTGTTAATTTGGAGGAGCTGACTTGCATACTAGAGGAGCCGACCTGTCACGCCCCCAAGCCTACAGTGGTCTTTCAATCGTGCCGGCGAGGTGCGGCACCACCGAACACTTTCTTTTTAACAATACTCGTGCACATGGACTACGCCTAAATTCACTTTTTCCTACTTAGTTTGTGATTCTCAACCAAGTATTATTATGTTATGTGCCTTTATACCAATGAACACCCATACACATTCATTATCCACAGCATTATATATAAGAGAAATGCAACAGTATAAAGGGAAGGGCAACTCCCTGCAATATGAGTCTGCCCAACAATATATTATACAATCTTTCGTTTTTACAATGCATAAGTTAAATCTTGGGAAACCCCAAAGTTACACTTAGCCAAATATACAACTTCGGCAAACTCGGTTGCCCAGCTCGTCGGCACCTCTGCACGGTCGCTGCACAACTAACCAAACCTTCGTTCACCCCATCGCACCGTCGTGTTGTTCGCCCAACTCGGGCGCACCTCAAAGTCGCCACACACGGGCGCCTCCCACCATGGCACACCTCCATCCACAAACCAACACTTCAACAAGTCTCCATGCACACTTGCACGATGGGCGGGCGCTCACTTGAGTCACCAAGACGCCCACGCCAAGTCGTCACACAAATCGACCCTCCGCACAATCACCTCGAGCACGTCTTGCCCACCGCGTTCACCTCCCACCAAGAGCGACTCCACAAAGTGCGACTTACCAAGGAGCGCATGAGCTATGCGCTCATCCTCCTCAAAACTGCACACAAGAGGCTCTCCCAAGAGCGTAGAACAAGATATCAAGTGTGAATGATGATGAATGAAGCTCCACGCACAAGTGTTTATACCCAACGTTGGGTGTGGGTGGGTTGCCCAGCCGACCGCCCACACACCCCTCCGCACGCAACGTTCAGGCGCTTGTAAGGTCGGCCACACCCTTCCACCATGGGTCGGCCAACCCCCATCGCAAATGCTCCTCACGAGGGTATAAACCAACGCACTTTGCCATCGCAAAGTCTTCGTCCCATTTTATGTCGTAAACCTTCCGCAGCTCTGTCGCACAACTTGTCCATGGTCGCACTTCCGCAGCCACGGTCGCACTTCCGCAACATCCTTCTCCACCTGAAATCGTTGTCGTCCTCGACAACATACCATCCTGGTAACCATCCACCAAGATCATCCATGATGTCAACTCCTCCACATACTGCAACCATCACTGCAACATATGTAGAACCACCATCTCCACCATGTCTCACCCTTGGCAATCATCTGTCACCAAGACAACCATACCAAGGTATGCACCCATCGGTATGTCATATATCGGAAGTCATCTCAATCCATGATCATCAACCACCATGTCACAATCTCCACATGTTGCTCCATCGTGGAACGTTGGCCCCTCCATCTCAACCTACATGCCCACTGCAACATATCGTGTCGACCTCATCATGTGTCATCCCCATGTGAACTCTGCCATGATACTCCAACACAATGCTAACACATCTCTACTCACTGACGCCCCCCATGTCTGAACCAGTTGGGTGATCAGTCCAACTATCACGCTCAAATCATGAGAGTGAACATCCTCGTGCCACCATCAGTCGTTCCTCAAGCATCCTGTCACATCCTGAACTCGATCAAGAATCCATCCATATAAGTAAACCGTGGTCAGGTCCATGAAGTAGACCTCATCTCATCTGCGACATGTCATCCATGATGTTTGGTGTCAATGTGTATATGAAATTAGCCACATCTATCCCAACATCATCCATATGTGTGCCTCCTCCATATGAAGAGACCATCTCATCAAAGTCCAACTCTCGGTGTGCCACATCCATGTCCATGAAGCAACCTCCATCACATCTGCAATGTGTCATCCCTCAAGTGTGTTATAGAAACAAGTATACACTTGTCTCATGTATCCATGTGCTGCCCATGATCAAAGATCAATTAGCTCCCATGTGTAAAAGTAGTTGAGTCTCGGCTCAACCCATGCCCAAGTGTTGCCACCAAGGCATCATCACCATCGTAACTTCATCACCTCAAAGTGTCTCATATCGATCATCCACATCAAGTCACTCTTTCAAGTCACACCCATGTATGTACTTGAAAGTATGCACCTGCATCAAAGTCCCTGACCTCAGCTCCTCAATGCATCACATCCTCTAAGTCCACCATATATGAAGTCCCCAAAAGTCACAACAATCTCATGTCATCATAAGCTCCATAAGCCATCCCCAACCAACATCTCAGCAAGCATACAAGTCTCGGCCCAAAGGTCTCTGCAAGATGCCTCAGCTCTCCATGTAGTAAGAATGCCCCATAGTCTGCTCACAACTCCCTCCAAGTCCATGGCCTTGTTGTACAAGAGTGCACAACCTCTCCATCGGCTCATAAGTAATAAGTCTCCATGTCACACTAGCAAATCCATCTGCACAACATCCCTGCTTTGGCACTCCTCATTGGATGACCATAAGTGACACCTCTACAAGTGGTCATGCACAATGTCTCTGCATAAGACTACCATGCTCCATGTCTCCAACCTGATGTCCATGACTAAGTTGTCTATGTAGTCCAACCAAGTAGACCCATCACAACCATCGGTCATCCCTATCCAAGCTGCAATCTTCAGTCTAGTGAACTCGGTCACCCAACCATATCATCATCATGTCATGAGTTTCTTCATCATAGCTCCTCCACCTAAGTTTCCACCAAGACTATCTCTTGGTCTCGGCCATGAGAAGTCCACCCAAGTGTGTGCCCTTCAAACTGTCCATGAGTCATGCCGGGCACTTAGCCATGTGGCTAAAGCACAACCCATTCCTCCACAATGATCATCAAGTTCCACCCTTGTCACGGGCCTTTGTACCTTCTCCCACAAGGTCACAAAACAACCCCAACAAGTCCTGCAACAATCAACAATCCTTGCTTCTCCATACAAGGCCTCACCATAACCATCCATGGTAAGATGTTCCCTAGCATCGCCAAATTGGCTTTGCCCTTCCCTGCACACGGTCCATCTACCAAATGCTCAAGTGAAACACATGTATCAATAGTACTTACATCACCATCATGAGGTTCCTCCATGAGAGTACCCTCATTCATACATGTCTGCAAACTGCACGATCCTGGTCCAACTTGATCAATCTCAAGTTCATCCTCCATCATGATCATGTCTGCAACATCATCGGTCATCAAGACTTCCTCTTCCTTTGTAGCACAATCTGCAACTTCAACTTGCTCCATTGTCCAACCAAGTTGAAGAAGCTCATCCTCAACATTATTTTCCAAGACTGCAAGCTTCTCTTGAATCCAGGGATTCTCCTTTTTCAACCATTTCAACCTGTATAAGGTAAGCAAGAGCTTCCATTCGCATTCTTCCAAACCTGCCATGCCTTGTACTTCGTCTTCCCCATGTTCGTACTTCGTTCATATGCCCAAACCGTGTATACCTACCCACACGCAGTCCCACTTGCCCACCTGACAAGTGCCCAAATCGTATGACCAGCACGTAGTACTGCCTGCCCAACTCTATGACACCCGGTTCCAACCTTTACCAGCTTCACCAAGCACCCTGCAACCATGAATCGGCTCTTGTTCCACTTATGTGAAACTAGCTTCCTTCACCTGCAAGTACCTACTTCCACTGTCACGAGCAACCTTGCTCAAATATCAACTGTCAAGTTATGTAACAGCTCGTCAAACCGGCCCAACCGAGCTACTTCCATGCTTCAACACTTCATCAACCCAGTTATCAGCCTGCTCTGATACCAACTGTCATGCCCCTAAGCCTACGGTGGTCTTTCAACCGTGCCGGCGAGGTGTGGCACCACCGAACACTTTCTTTTTAACAATACTCGTGCACATGGACTACGCCTAAATTCACTTTCTCCTACTTAGTTTGTGATTCTCAACTAAGTATTATTATGTTATGTGCCTTTATACCAATGAACACCCATACACATTCATTATCCACAACATTATATATAAGAGAAATGCAACAGTATAAAGGGAGGGGCAACTCACTGCAAAATGAGTCTACCCAACAATATATTATACAATCTTTCGTTTTTACAATGCATAAGATAAATCTTGGGAAACCCCAAATTTACACTTAGCCAAATATACAACTTCGGCAAACTCGGTCGCCCAGCTCGTCGGCACCTCTGCACGGTCGTCGCACGACTAACCAAACCTTCGTTCACCTCGTCGCACCGTCGTGTCATTTGCCCAACTCGAGCGCACCTCAAAGTCGCCACACACGGGCACCTCCCACCAAGGCACACCTCCATCCACAAACTGACACTCCAACAAGTCTTCGTGCACACTTGCACGATGGGCGGGTGCTCACCCGAGTCACCAAGACGCCCACGCCAAGTCGTCGCACAAATCAACCCTTCGCACGATCACCTCGGGCACGTCTTGCCCACCACGTTCACCTCCCACCAAGAGCGACTCCACAAAGTGCGACTTACCAAGGAGCACATGAGCTATGCGCTCATCCTCCTCAAAACTATGCACAATAGGCTCTCCCAAGAGCGTAGAACAAGAGATCAAGTGCGAATGATGATGAATGAAGCTCCACGCACAAGTGTTTATACCCAACGATGGGTGTGGGTGGGCTACCCAGCCGACCGCCCACACACCCCTCTGCATGCAACGTTCGGGCGCTTGTAAGGTCGGCCACACCCTTCCACCATGGGTCGGCCAACCCCCATCACAAACGCTCCTCACGAGGGTATAAACCAACGCACTTTTCCATCGCAAAGTCTTCGACGCATGTTATGTCGCAAACCTTCCGCAGCTCCGCCGCACAACCTGTCCACGGTCGCACTTCCGCAGCTCCGTCATGTGGGCGCGCCCGGTCGCCCGGCGCCCAACCGCACCGCACACCCGAGGACGTTACACGACCAGTATTAAACACGTAATACGTCCAACATTCAACGTTTATATGAAACCCACATGTTGAGTGTCCAACATGTAATTTGTTCATCAAATACGCAGTGTAATGCATTGTTTTGGTAATATTTCATTATGCAGCGTTCATTATGTAATGTCCAATTACTTTGTGTTCTTGCTTCTACGATTAGAACATTACTTATGGATTGGTGAAGCGTTCATGTATATATGTAAATATTTTATATACAGTGCCTTCCATTTATTTTTTTTTTATTTTTTTTTATACACTTCTAGGATTATGGTTATAATTTATGAATTTGGCATATGGATTTAGAGATTTAGGGCATAGAGTTATACATGCTTCAATTCCCATATATATTAAGGAATCCTAGGGTTTCCTAAGCAAGGGTTTTAGATTAGGGTTTTCAATTTTATTCATGGAAGCCTTTAGGATATTATGTTTAGGGCTTTCATGTCTTGTTAAACAAACTTCCATGCTAGTGCTTCTTCTAGGATTAAGACATTTTATTTTTTAGGCCTTCGGTCTTATTGGGATTAGGGCATCAAAGATGTCATGGTTCATCATGCATCATTAGTATTTTTCATGTATGTAGCATAGAGTTTCATATATGCATTTAGGGTATCATTCATGCAAAGGCATAGGGTTAAGGTTTCTTAAATAAATAAGGAACAAAGGCTAGGGAATTATGGAACTAGGGCTTTAGGGTTTTATCATGCTTAGGGTTTTATCCTAGGGTTTGCATTAGGGTTAGGGTTATTCATGTATCACAATAATTTTTCCATCTCCAATAATGCCATATTGACATCAATGACAACCTTGACCAACAAACACATGATAGGAAAAGAGTTATGCAGATCGACATAGAACATTCAAGGAGTTTCAAGTTGGGGAGCATGTGTACTTGTGCATCAAGCCTAAGAGGAGCTTATTGAGTTTTGGGTCATGTGCCAAGTTGGCACCCTAGTATTGTGGACATTTCGAGATCCTTGAGAGGATTGGACCAATGGCCTACAGACCTGCATTCTGCCAACAATGAAAGTCCATGATGTTTTCCATGTTTCTTTTCTTAAGAGATATGTGCATGATGTTGATCATGTGATTGATTGGTTTGTATTTCAGGTGGAACCAAAGGGAGAGTTCCAACAAGAATCTCAGTGCATATTGCAGTGGAATTAGCTCATTCTCTGGAACTGAGCAATAGAGAAAGTTGAAGTGCAATGGAGGCACTTTAGGCCAGATGAAGCTACATGGGAGATGGTTGATCATATGTGGGCTTTGTATCCGTCATTTTTTGTTGGTTCAAGCAAATAATTTTTTGGCGTATGCATGTATATGGTTGTGAATACCGCAATGAGTTGTGTTATAAAGCTCCAATAAGCAGTATGTTTGTTTTTCTTTCAACAAGATATCATTGTAAATATTGCATCAAGCTATGTTATAAATCTCCATAGGCAGTATGTTTTCTTTTCAGTGGTTTTTTGGTCATAGGTGTCATAGAACACCGAGGACAGTGTTCCCCTAACAGGGAGGGGTTTTAACAACACCGAGTTAGAATTTCATGTAATAAAGGATAATAAAGGGAAAATGAGACCAAGGTCATGGGACACATATTACAAGATGAATTTTGGGTAAACACATTAGTGGGCGTCACTTGTATTTTATTATGGCTAAGGAAAATCGCAAAGGCATTCGCAAAGGCAAAGAGGAAAAAATTGACATTTAATTGTGAAAAATAGGAGAAAAGGAAGGTGAAGAGTCACAAATATGCATGCAAGGGAAATTAGAGAAAAATGAAGAAAATGAAAGAAAAATGATACATCAATGATAAGAAGGCATCAAAGAAACAGTTCACAACTTTCAGTTAGTTTTGGCTTGGATCAATTGAGAGAGAGAGTAACACCATCCTCCCACATTTACCCAAGTTAACTAGCGCGTTGGGGTAAACATGAGATGAGAGGCCACTATGATCTGATTCAACTCCCCATGTACATTTAAGGAATTGGAACCGACAAAACACAACCAATCTGACCTTTCACGCATGCTACAGAACCTTCAGGAGCCAACCAACACCTGATATAATTTGGAATTTTACTAACCTAGCACCTCAGTCGCTCCCATGACATGGGAATACATGTGATTGGGACCCTCCAGTCACTACCACAGCAAGGGCATGCCAGCGACTAGGGACTTTTTAGCTAGTTTTAAGCCTGCAACTCTGGATTTTGTGCCACTTTTTCAAGGCTAGGACTCAGGCCACTACCCAGAAATTCATGAAACTTTCAGAAATGAAAAGTAACATTGAAACATTGATATTAATACAAATACTTGACTGGACGCCTACTACCCATGACAGACATTTCGTCAAACATGTCATAAATATGTATTCTACAGGTCATAACAACATATCTAAGCATAGAGGTCTCATACTTCTATGAGAATCGCTAAGAAGCATTGATGCCTTATCACATTAGTTACATTATCATCTATTAGATCATATATCCATTGTTCATTCATTTACAAATCAAAACATGATGAGAGTCATACATCATCATTATCATAAAACACACTCATAACCAACATATAATCAACATAAATAATCAAAGATATAACAACCATAAAATCTACATAAAAGCTAGTACATTTACACACGAAATACCACGAAGAAGGAACTCTTTTTAATGAATGCATAAGCCAACCAGGTATGGGACTTCCAAGAACCACCCAACCATAGATTGGTTGAACCAAATATTTCTTTCAGCCAATCACCCCCGGGCCATATTCCAAGCATGAATGTGGGATTCATAACCAAAATCATCCAGGGTTTCCTGAGGCTAAACCATCTCACCCTCATCAATAGAACCAGGATTTACTGCAATCCCCATCAGACCACTAGGCCACAAACAAGCATGGATACCACCATATTTCTCCACCTACACCATGAGGAATTTGCATGTCTCCTAGTCTCTAGGCTTTACCGCAATCCCCATTGGATCACTAGGCCCTAATCAAGACTCCAACCTCTAGGCTTTACCGTATATCTTGTTGTTCATCAGCCAAGGATTCTTATTCCTTGATTGAGGGCACCCACATCTAGGATTTACTGTATATTCACTATTCACTGGTCGAGGATTCCTAGGCCCACCGAGGTAACACAAAATATGGCTTTATAGCAACCCATAATCTTGTTTAAGGGTTACTATGCCAAGACTTTACCGCAATCCACAGTTTGATTCAAACATCACTAGGCCATGTGTTCTTTCTTTCAAAGACCACCTCACTCAGCTTCAAATCCATCCGGAAATCCATCTCAACCAAAAAATATGAGAACCCATTACACCATGGCTATCTGAAAATGACAAGGCAAGACTGAAGAACACTATCACACCTGAAAAAACCCCTTCCAATGACAACAAGAGAACTAAGAACACACATGCATAACCATGCATACCAAAAATAACAAAGAAATCACACATGCAAATTGATACCTGCAAGTAATCATGTTGTAGCTGCTTGATCCTACTCTTCCTTGCTTGATCTTTTCTTCCTCTTTCCTTTTCTGCTTTTCTTGATCCAATGTTTAAGTGCTCCAAGAAAACTATAAGTGTCCAATAGTGTGTGAGAGAGAGAATAGAGAGAGATTTCCAAAACTGAAATGACAAAAAGGTACCAACTGATCCTCGGGAGCCTTTTTATTAATGAGGTCTCTATTTTCTTCATTTCCATTATTTTCCTTCATTTTCCTCATCACATGCAAGCAGTGACCTTTCACCTTCCTTTTCTCCTAATTTCATTATTTTTATAAATAAAATGTCAATTAATGCCTCATGCCTTCCCAAAGTCTTTTCCAATGCCTTTGCCAATTTCCTTAGCCACAATAAACCAAATGAACACCCACACAAGGATGTCCTGCCCAACATTCATCTTGGAATAAGTGTCATATGACCGTGGTTATTATTTTTCCTTTATCAACTTTTATTTACATGGAATTTCACTAGGGTTGTTACACACGGAGAGAGAGAGAGAGAGAGAGAGAGAGAGAGAGAGAGAGAGAGAGAGAGAGAGAGCAAGCAAAGGAAAGCACGAACGTGCAAGGAGAAGGTTGGATCAAGAAATTCAGCATGAATTTTTTGCAGGTAATAGGTTGCATGTGTGATTTCCTAGCTAAGGTGTGAATGCATGGTACTTGCATTTCTTTATTTGGTTCATTTGTTGTCATTAGCATGGGTTTTTCCTAGTTTGAAAATATTTTTTATAATGCATCCTCCCACATTTACCCAAATTCAATAGCTCACCAGGGTAAACATGAGATGAGTGTCACTATCATATGACTAAACCACCAAGTTCCATTCAAGGAAGTTGGGCCTATATATTGAGCACTTATTGACATCCTAAAGGGACTTCAAAACACTCAGGAGCTTAACAGCCTCCCCACGTGATCAATCCCTGAGTTGGAACCTTTTTTTGACCTAACACTCCAACTGCATGAACAACAAGGCAAGAGTGCAATAATGAGGCCCCAACCACACGCATAAGCCTGCTTCCATGTGGTTATGACCTAAATCCTCCATTTCAATGCCAGCGGTTCTAAGATCTGAGCCACTTTTTAGGCTAGCCTCTAGACCACTGCCCATAATTTCATGTACCTTTCCAGAATTGTAATTAACATGACAACAATGCCAAATATTCAAACCCGAAGTGATCCAGGTGGATATTGGTGGCCACCTGCCAAGTCCACCTGGACCCCCACCATTGTCTTTCTCAGCATTTTCAGTTTCCTTAATTGTAGCACAACTTACTATTTTTAGTAGTTTTTCGGGTCCCGAACTTCCGAAGCCGTTTTGAGGCCCTAAACGACGTTTTTTGGGAATCCAGGGACAACACGGGTCCATGGAACATGGACTGGTGTTGCCATTCCAACAATGATAGTGCTCGAATAGATCTTTCTAATGAGCTATTGTACGCGTCAAACGGAGATCATATGCTAAAGTTACGACCCCGGCAAGTTGATGTACCAACTTACCCCCAAACGGGGCCCACAGTTTGGCGTTTCATCTCCTAGGGTTAGGTTTTGGAATGTTAAGGGTTTTCATTGTTTCTCAACAATAAATAGGCCTTCGAGCCTCATTGTAAGTCAGTTCAGAGGCATGTAGCCAACACATCTCTTCTCAGAGATAGCTACCATCGCCCTAGCTAGTTTATTTCCATGTCTGATTGTAAGCATATTTCAGTATTTTCCATTAATGAAATGAAGTATTATTTCCACCGCATATTTGTGTATATGGTTATCTCTGTAATTTTTTGCGTTCCAGTTTAAATCCGGATCAGTGGTATCAGAGCGGTCTGCTTTTTCTCTGTTTTTCTTTGCATGTCCCCAACAAGGTCGGGATATAAGGAGTTAGGGCTTGAACTGGTTGAACCTTTGCAAGACCAGCCTCAAATCCCGACGGCCTCCCATGGGGGACGAGAAGAAAGACGAGGGGGCAGGAGATCCCATCAAAATCTTGCTCGAAGAAGCCCTCGAGCGACAACGGAACGCGATGATGGACAGCTTTGCGCAGATCCTTCACCGGCTACCCAGAAGCGGCGCATCGGCTTCCAGCAGCTTCTCTGGAAATGCCACACCCTTTAAGGTACAAGTTAATTTTGAAATCCCCATATTCGAGGGTCAGATAGACGCAGACGCCGTAGATAAGTGGTTAAATCTGCTAGAGGGTTATTTTTCTGTTCATGAATTTTCGAGTCGGGAAAAGATTGTTTTTGCCCTTCTCAAAGCAGCCCCCCACGTCAAGGACTGGTGGGAAACCTACTGCGAGCAGAAGGATGAAAGTACTGGCTCACTATTTTCAGCCGCACCCACCTGGGACTCGTTCCGGAATGCCATTAAGGAGCAGTACTACCCTGTCGGGAGCTATGAGGATGAATACATAAAGTGGACCACGCTGCGGCAGGGAAGGGACCAAGACGTGCCGGATTTCACCAATCTTTTCCATACCCTTCGCACAAAGTTGGGTATCAAGGATTCGGAGCAACATTTGATACTCAAATACCGTGGCTGCCTGCACAAGTACATCCAGGAAGAAATACAATTCCTAAACATCCCCTCGCTCGGCGCAGCATATCGGTATGTCGTCAAGGTCGAACAGAAGTTGAAACAAAAGAAGCGAGATTTTGGATCTGCGAATCCAAAGCAGGGGAAAGGTGCCCCTAAACCACAGAACAAAGGACAAAGCCAAGGCGGGACAACCCAAGACAACCAGCCGAAGCTACAAGCAAAGAACAGCGTCGCGAAGCCGAGAAAGGACACTGGAAAATGGTGCGAGTTCCATAAGAGCTCCACTCACAACACAAGTGAGTGTCGGGCCAAGCAGTCACTGGTGGCCGAGCTAAAGGTTTCAGAATCAGATGCATGTTCCGACTCTGAGTCAGAACCCGATAAGGGGTATGAAAAAGGGAAGCAGATCATTGATGCGGACCCCAGCGCCACTGTTGCCACCACAAAGATCCAGAAAAATGAACCGAAGATCCAGAGGAGGAGGAGCGTCTCTTCCACTCCCAGATGTGGGTAAAGGGCTCCCCGATACAGTTCATTGTTGATAGCGGGAGTCAAAAGAACCTCATTTCGGCAGAGGTCGTGAAGCGGTTGGGCTTACCGACCACAGCACATCCACAACCATACACCATTGGGTGGCTTCACTAAGGACGAGATCTTCAAGTGAGCCAGCAGTGTCGCCTTCCGTACAACATCAAGCCCTTCACGGATGAGGTATTATGTGACATTGCTCCCCTTGAGGTTTGTGATGTATTACTAGGAAAACCACACTTGTGGAAGCGACATGCTATGTATGAATCAAGGCCCCGTGCTGTTATTATTACATTGGGAAATAAGTTGTTCAGGATACCAGAGGTATCACCACCTGCCGCCATCTCTTTGATTACTGCAAAACAATGCAGTAAGATCATTTCCAAAACCAGGAAATTTGTTTTCCTGACGATACGCCCTCAGAAGAAGAAGAAGACAGTGGCCGCGGCCTCCAAACGGGGTCCCTCTGCACAGCAGCTACAGATGGACAAGATTGTGGAGGAGTACGAAGACATCTTCACCTCCCCGGCAGGGGTTCCTCTGCACTGTCAAGTCAAGCACTCCATCGATCTGACCCCAGGTGCGCCGCTACCCAATGGACCAATTTATCGGCGATCCGTTCTAGAGAACAATGAAATCAAGAAGCAGATTCAGGAGCTCCTACAGAAAGGTCACATCCGTCCGAGTTCTTCACCCTGTGGGAGCCCGATAGTGTTGGTACAAGAAGGATGGTACGTGGAGACTCTGTATTGACTATCGGGCGCTGAACAAGATCACTGTCCGTAACAGATACCCGATCCCGCGGATTGATGACCTCCTAGACAAACTAAAGGGGGCGAAATATTTCAGCAAGATCGATCTGAAGTCAGGATATCACCAGGTGCCGATCGAGCCCTCAGATGTGTGGAAGACTGCCTTCAAATCCAAGGAGGGCCTCTTCGAATGGTTGGTCATGCCTTTCGGATTGACGAATGCTCCTGCAACCTTTATGAGGCTAATGGATGACATCTTAAGTCCATTCACCAACTCCTTTGTAGTAGTATACTTGGATGACATTCTGATCTTTAGCCAGAGTTGGGAAAAGCACCTTCACCACATCCGACAGGTTCTCCAAACACTACGGCAACACAAGCTCTGTGCCAATTTGGAGAAATGCACTTTTGGCATGACCGAGGTTCAGTATCTGGGATACATCATTGATGAACAGGGGGTGCATGTCGATCCAGCCAAGGTTCAAGTCATTAGGGATTGGCCCTCTCCAACCACTCTAACAGAGCTCCGCAGCTTTCTAGGTCTTGCCAACTTCTACCGCAGGTTTGTGTTGGGGTTTTCTCATATTTCTTGGCCCTTGAGTCAAGTCACCAAGG
>APFE030639998.1:7723-41782 GCA_000404065.3 Pinus taeda
TCCTAAATTTTATTGTTTGATAATAAAAATATATAAATTCAATAAAGTTGATTAAGGATAAAGCAATATTCTCTTGAGGTCAAAGAAGTATTGTTTCTCATTGTGATAAGGATTTCTTCTTTTAGGATGACCTATTTTCTTCTCAATTATTTATGTTTTGAGGGTCTGGCCATTAATTGCCAGGAAAATCTTTTAGATATTAAAAACAAAATTATTTTGTGTATTGATTTAATTTTTTCATCCGTGGATATTAAAGTATATTAAATAAGTTTGTTAGGCTTCATTTCGAACCTACATAGTTTCTTAATATTGCAGTAAAGCTAGAATGAAAAATTGTAATTATCTCTAAACAAAATGAACATCATTCACTTATTTACAATTATATTTAGTATGAAATATTGTTATCTAAAATTTATCTCTAAAAAAAATTGACACTCATATATCTACATAAAACTTAAAATAATAAACTTAAAAAACAAACAACAATCATCAAAATTTAACTAAACAACAATCATCAAAATTTACCTAAAAGTTGAACGAGCTTGAAATTCCAAGTCCAGGTTTGTTCATACTTTTCTCTATTTGATACCAGGAACCCATGACAAAATAATTATATCTTTATCTTAAAATGGTGATATATGAGAATTTTTCCCATAATAACTCCACTATTTTGATATATATAATTAGATAGTGATATACAATAATTTTTTCTATGTTAATTTCACTAGTTTTTACATTGAGTGTTTTATTTAATTAATAATTATAATATTTTATTAATTACTATTAATCATTATTAATGATTTTTTGAAAAGTTCAATTTATGTAATTTATATATTAAAAATGTTCTGTTCAAATTACAACTAATCGTTTAAATTTATTTTAATTCATGTTAAATAAATAGTTTATTTTGAATAAGGGCTTTTCTTATTTTAATTGAATTATTTTATTTTTACATTATGTTCTAGATATAGTCTATTTTGAATAATTTTTTTATAATTAATTGAATTATTATATTTTTAATTAGTGGTAATAAATCAAATTTTAATATCTATTTACATATTATTTAAAGGTATATATGTTTAATTTATATATTATTTTTTATAATTAAAAATAAATCTATAATTTAGTTAATTTTAGATTTTTTTTTTTTTTTTTTAATTATGAAAATGCTCTAATTTAAATAATTACACTAATCTTAAATGTATATAAAATCTCTATACTTTATAACATTTTAATGTCATTCTTATTGGTCATCTAGATGGAATAATAGTGTTTATAGTTACACATCATCAACTAGTGTTTTATAACATTTTAATGTCATTCTTATTGGTCATTCAGTCATTCAGATGGAATAATAGTGTTTATAGTTACACATTATCAACTAGTATTTTTAAATGTACCTTTATTGCATTTAGATATAGTGAAAATAATTTATAAATGAGTGATATATTTTTAAAATTAATTTAAATTTGTAATTTTTAATTTAATTTTCTTAATATTGAATAAGTTTAACATACATCTAAATTAATTTAATTGAACAAATTACCTAACATATAATTAATCGCAAAACATATTATTTAAAGAAATCAGTAACTTATGTGATAAATAAAACATACTCCATTCTAAAAACAGTGATTGAAATAAATTAATATTATTAAAATTATTATCTATCAATATTCTTGTCCATTATTGTTATGAAAATTACTCAAATTAATATATATCACATCTTAACATCAAGATATATTATATATATAATATATATATTAATATATATCAATAATTCTCTAATCCAAATAGACAATTATGTATAAACATATCAATTATAATAAACAAATTAAAATGTCAAATAATACAACATAATTCTCTGGCCTTATGGGAAAGCCTTCAGTGAAGAATCTTTTCCCTTACATCAACTCACTACTTTCACAACATGTACACAAGTCTTTCTATTTATTAGATTTTTTATTTGGGAGCTGGTCTCACCTTAAGCCGCGGGCCAGCCCAAGCTCAAGTCTTTCGATTTATAATAATGTAATACGCAGTCCATTCACCATCGCAAACTGCTCATTAAATTTCTAGGAATCTTCCTGTTCTAGGATATTGCCGCGTCCTGGAAATGTGTGGACAAATTCAGGGTAACTCCGGATCCGCCCATTAAAAATCGTGGAATCTTCTTTCCTCTGTATTCCCAGGATATTACTCAGTTCCTTCCATTTCCTATATTTCCAGGATATTACTGAGCAACAGCTTCATGACTTGGTGGGAAGAATGGGGAAAATACAAAAGAGATCATTCCCCTTAATGGAGCTCTCCTCTCTTAATAGAAACCATGTTTCCGCTGTTTTTGGGTTGTAATTTCAGCTTCGTACTTTAGATGTAATTGCTGTCTATCAGATCAGATTGTTTGTTTTGTTTGCGACATGTCATTTCGTTTCATTTGTTTAAAAAACAGTCTCTCTGAAATGCTAAAATGGTTCTTCAAGGTGACTTGTGATTGCTGTAATGTTATAATGGTTCTTCAGGCGGGACTTACTGAAAATTGTCATTTTCAGTTGTATAGTACATGGATGTTGCGAAAAAATAATGTCTGGATGTAAGATGTTAGTGGAAACGACTTTCTGCTATATGGTTTAAGTTTTTCATGTTGAGTTGGACGGTTGAAGATATATGAAATCCTACTTTATGTGTTTATATTTTATTTATTATTTTGTTTTTATATTGTAGGTTAAAACTGATAAATGAAATTATTTTTAAAAATAATAAAGATTTTAGAATTTCAAAACAAATTAATCACCTTCCAAATATAATAACGTCGGGAAAAAAGGTTCGTAACTACAACTATAAATTTATATTATTTATTTTTTTAAAGTTAATTTTTCCATTTATATTTTACAAAATTTACAAAAGTCATAAATTGTTAGTTTTATGTGGCTTGTAACTTGAGAAACTAAAATGTTCAAAAATGAACAAAATCATGAAGCACTAGACTATAGAGGATTAAAGCTGCTCTTACAAGGGGGAAACTAACAGAGCATGACAAAAATGTAGACCTAGTTCTCAAATGCATACTTAGAGTAGAGAACAATAGACCAAAGAAGCATATAGTTGTTCCAGGAGCAAGAAAACTAGCAAAAATCACAACAACAAGATCAGCCTAAGTTTTAAACAACACAAATTCTTCCATGTTTCTGCATGACATGAACAATGTTTGACACCCAATCAGTGAAAGGGATTGGGTAGATGAAACCAACGCGTAGAAGTTTTTCAACTTCAACTTTAATCACGACAAACTTCTTGGGATGGAATGAATGGAGGTGTTGCCAAACTGGTTTAGCTCCAAGATACATCTTTATTTCATGCACAATGATGTTTGGAATGATATCTGGAATTTCCTCATAAGACCAAGAAAATACATCTCAAAACTCCTGGAATAGGGCTTTATAGGTTTTAATCTCATCCGGAGAGAAAGACGAACCGATATGTAGATTCTTGACAATGTCAGGTTTGATCGCAATATCGAGAGGGATAGTCTCTTCAATATTTGACAGATTCTTCTCAGAATCGAATTTGTGGGGACATACACGAGTGAAGTGCTCCTCATTACAAATCAAACATGGATAACGAGGTTTCCTCTTTTTGTTAGAAGACTGATTGTTTTGTTTATCCTGCAGAGGAGAATCTTTCTTCTCTTTACCTTTACCTTTATTCTTACTTCCTAGTTGTTGCTGAGATTTACCTTTATTGGATTGAACGACATTGATCTTGAAAGTAGAATCCACAGGAGAAGTGGATGGAGGCTTTTGGGCAGTGATGACAAGAGTAGAACTAGATGGTTTACTCTCCACTTGCGAGCTAGAAGAACAAATCATGCCATCAGTAGCATGTGATTCTTTACCAGTAGGTTGGGGAATAGTATTGGAAGGTTGCAAATGATTTGGTATTTTCTCATAAAGTGTGCCAGATTCAATATAAATGAGATCCAAATACTAGGAACAAGAAATTACTTTCTCTTCCATCACAACTTCACCCTTAGCTACATATTCTATAATGGAGGGTAATAGATATTTAATAAACCATTCTACTAACAATTGATCAGGAACATACATTTTAACTAACTACCGACGAAATTGCCACACATGAATATGATCGAAAATGTGAGTAGCATAATTTTTTTTGAAAATGGTCAAAATTTGTGTCCCATTCTCATATCGTATAGGTAACTAGAAATGTGTTAGAAATATAGTGGCTAAGGAGCTGAAATTATTGAATGAAGCTCTAAGTAATTCAATATACCATTTTTGCTACCGAACCAATAAGTGTACGCTGGAAAATATGCAAATGAATAGAATTATCATTGAGGGAGTTTGAAGAACACCAAAAATGAAAAGTCATGATGTGCGTAGACGGGTCTTCTCCAAAATTTCCATTGAATTTTTGGATATCACTGGGAAATTTCATGGGAATTATCAGCCACCAAAGAGAATGAGAAAAAGGATCGTTGGTGAGCCGAGTCAAATCTAGAAATTCAAGAGTTGCTACAAATGACAACTTCCTATTAAAGTCTTGTGGAGGATACCCAGGATAAGATGGGATGGCCTTAGCAACATGTATTTTTTCTCCATGATAAGGAGGGTGCTGATAAAGAGGAACCCTGGTGCTAGAATGTAGAGGATTCTGATAACCAGAATACACATAACCTTGTTGTCCAGATTGAGGATAACTTTGCAAATGATGAAATGGTTGGGTTTGGACTTGTTGACCTTGACAAGGCACTTGAGGGATACCTTGATAAGGTTGATACTATTGCCCTATGGGATTTTTGCATCATCCCAACATAAGGTGGATTCGGTCATGGCTGTGGCATACCATACACAGTCTTTCCTACTTAAATTTGAGGGATACCATGTCCAAGCGGTTGAGACTGTAAGGTACCTTGTAAAGGTTGGGTAAGGCAAACCTAGGAGATATCAAATATCGGTGGAATAGATTGAGTCATAGATGCATCCTGTAAAGGTTGAATTACATTGATTTGAGCTTGTTGAGGTATGACAGGTAGGTATCTGGGATGCAGATGGCATAGGTTGAGAATTTAAGGATGGATCCGCAATTGAACCAGGTTGTATGGGAAATGTAGGTTGCAAAAATTAGCAACCATCCTAGGATATGGAGAACTCACATAAGGCTGAGCACTAATCTATGGTATATAGACGACAGGTGTCCCCCTGCCGAAGGGGGAGGGGATGCTGGAGGAAATTTCCCCCCAAGTGGAGGGTTCCCAACATATGGAGGATTGGAATGGTGTAAATGTCCATACCCACTAACATAAGGGCCAACCCGTTGTTCAATTGTAGGTGTAGGTGGAGGATAAGGAGAAGAATATGTAACACTCATTAAAGAATTACGAGATGGAATTCCAGAAGTAGAAGACATGGGAGAGGTCCATGGACTGGATGCTGCACTAGAGAAGGTACCAGACAATAATTGATAACTAGGTAGGATGGACGAGCCACCACACAAATGTGCCTCTAGCGATGTTGCAAACATGGATGAGGTTGCAACATTAGTTGTTTCAATCATAGTGGTGGACACAACTTGGGAAACCATAGCGGATTCAATCATGGTTAACTATCCCAAAAAGGATTGTCATGAGAAACTCATGGGTGAGTTGAAAGGAAAAGAATCAGACAAAGGATCTTGTGATGGAGTTTGAAGAGGACGAAGAGGATAAGCTTGATAAAGATGAAGCCCTCCCAAAAGAATAGGAGAAGAGGGACGAGGTTCTTCCTATGGAACCTATTCAATACTCACAAGACCAAGTGGAAGTAGTTCACTGTCGGCTCCAAGATATATAGTTGTTAGTTGTGTCTGAGACAGATGAAGAGAAGAAATAGGTGAAGATGGTTGAGGTACCTCAAGTTGTAGGGTCTTTGATTCAATATAGTTAGGCTCAATAACGTTAGGTAATAAAGTCTCAGGTGCCTCTGTTTTGATTGTGTCAAATTCACCAGCTAATGGAGAAGAAATATCAGGCTTAGTACTCACAGGAAATGATGATTTTGGTGGATCAATTTTAGGAGGACCAAAAGCAGTTCTCGAAGTTCTTGATTCAGTAATTTGTGTCTTTTTGTTCTTCTGGAGATGGACAGGCATTGCCTTTGGTGGAAGAGGAGGCTTATTTTACATTATACATGAATCACAGAGATGAGGAGTTTGTTATTCCACGTTGGATTAATAAATTTTAACAATTAACACAAAAAATAAATAAAAAAGGGGTAAACTAGCAATAAAGGTTTACCAAGAAACCGCAAACTCTAATATACAACCTTGGAGAACCAAGGATTTACGTAGGGTTAGGTAATCTCTCTTAATGTTGTGTTCAGTTTATCAAAATATACAAGGTTGCCGACTTGGTTACCTATGGCAAGGATAGAAACATATGGTGTACTTTCAAAATATACTCGACAATATGTGGAAATGTTATCCATTTTAGTGTTGTCTAATGCATAACTGTACGACGATAGCGTTCCCATATAATTTTCATGCGTAGAGCACCATCCAATATACCCAAAGGTATGTGGATAATACTCTGATACACTTACGTACGTGGAATGGGATATCACCCCCAGGTTGCAACACTGGAAAAAAATGACAGCTCCTATGTTTATAGACACTGGAACATGGCTTTAACCTAGACCTCTAGATGTTTGTGTTAATGTTTCAAATGCTCCTTAAGATTAATTCAATAAATTTTAAATTTTTTTATTAGGTTTCGGTTTTTAGGGTTCACCATGAATTTCACCTGAATATCCTAAAAATGCAAGCTAACATGATGAACTAAATCTTTCCTTTTCAATTAAAATCTATCTATGAAAGGGAAGAGAACAAAGAGTATGTAGCATACAAAGTGCAACAAATGTAATTCCACTAAATGCAATTGTTCCAATTCCAATTCACACACAAAACCCTATATACAATCTAAAGAGATTTTTCTTTTCAATTCAACTTAATTTTCAAATGTGATGAAAACTAAGATTCATGTCAAATCACTGATAAAAGAAATTATTCATAACGATGACTAGAATGCAAATTATTTCATGCATTCAATGATCAAACAATTCATTTTTCTAATGACCTAATGACAAGAACAAAGAAAAATATAAACAAATTCTCATCAAAGGCACTCAAAACCAAGAGAAAACCAAATTAAGGCTTCTGAGAGACCAAACGACACTCATTGATTCAAGGAAGAGTAGTTGGAACAAAGCTGATCAAAGATCAAATCACAAAAAGGCAATTTTTTGCATCAAACAAGAGTCAGCATAAATGTTGGAAGGGAACCAATGCTTTGCAGCACAAGTGTACAGAGGGATGGGGTGCACTGCAATGCTCTATCTCCAGACCAGAGGGAGAGTTGATCAAGGAAATCCAAGTTCCGACACAAAAAATGCAACTTAAGGTTAATGAAAGGTCTTCCTAGGTCAGTTCAGGATTGAGTGAGACAATGAAGGTATGAACAAGAGGAAAAAAAGTACTTAGGATACGGAAACCACCAAGCGAATGAATCAATTCCTAGTATGGTTGTCAATTTGTTATACATAATCTACAATTGCAGACAAAAGTATCTTCCCTAGACCTAGTGGTCGGGTCAAGAACAAAAGAAAGCAAAGAATATAATGTTTTTCTTAAAGTAATTGAACACTGGGATGAGGATTACTTGGAATTCGTCACAAGCTTCACTCTCCTCTTGGCTTGTACACTCCAATCTTAGCTATGATCATTATAATTAGAACCTTCACATTCAATCAAGGTAGACACGGTCTTCAAAGGGTGGATCACGACACATGCTCCTCCTTCTACACCATTCCTGGACATGGTCGGAAAGACGAGTGGTAGAAGACTGACGAAATGTGGTCCAGAGCTCTGTACCAATGTTGGATCAGAGAGGCAACTGAAAATATGAAAGGAATTCTTTAGCAAGCACCATGAAAGTGGAATGAGAGGCGGCAGGCTGGTCAACATACCACTTCGTAGCATCTCAAGTAAGCGTGGGTTGGAACAGTCGAAGACGGATGGAATCATCGGTGATGGAATTGGATGAACACCACATATGGAAGGAGTGGACATGATTGGTGGTGTCCTCTCCAGAATTACCCTCAAACTTGGGAATGTCGGAGGGAAGTTTAGTCTGCATAGCTAGCCAACCAACATTGTGGTGTATAGGGCCATTGATCAACTGGCTAAAATCTGGGAGGCTTAACCCAGCCATGAAAGGTAGCATGGGAGCTGCCGAAATGGTTCTTGAGATGGTTCTACTAGATGTGACCACCGGGATAGAACCGAAGCCAACACTAGGTTAGGTTCCTACACCTGTAGTGTGTCCTGACATGATGATGGTATGCGGTAAAGAAGGCTTGGAATCAGATGAACCAAGAGAGGATTCAGTAGGGGACTCAGAGTACTATGAACTCGAACTCTGCAGGGAACAGTAATATGCCCAAGTGGAAACTGGGGATGAAGGTCTAAGAGTCTCTGCGACAAACGCCTTGGTGGTGCAATGATTATAAGACACATGTGACACAGAAATGGTGAAGGGAGACAAACAAGATGTTTGTCTATGTGTGGGGAGATAAATTAATTAAGTTAAGTCTTGGCTTGGCGGTGTAAACCAAACACCCTTCGCTTAAGGTGTTCTTGTGTGTGCAAGTGTGTGCAAGTGTGTTTATTAATTAAGCCCATATCGTGTTTGAAGAAATAAAAATATTTTTGAAATAAACTAAAACTAAAAATAGAAAATGAACAATAAATCAACTTTCTAAACCCCACCCAAACTAGGTTTTCAAACGTTGTGTTGTTTGGTGGCGAAATTGACTGAAAACACACAAAAAGGGCTAATATATCTAAACATCGGTGTGACTAGGATCAAATGACACTATGATGTTGGAAAGTGGTGCATCAACAACAAAACATTAGGGGGGTAAATCGTTGCAAAAAGATAGGGAGATGGGTGTGAAAGCTAGGGAAACCAATGGGACCCTAAGGCAAATGACCAAACAAGGTTTAAGATGAAATTTTGGATGGAAACAACCTATCGATGAAGATCTAAAAAAGGAAGGTACAGATCTAGAAAATATCGCTGAAAGCTCTGCAGAAACATAGACTTATTACTCAGCTAAACTCCTCCTATAAAGGTGGAAATGTACTAGAAGCCCTAAGGGGCTAAATTCCACTTCGACAAGTAAACCAGAGTAGATCAAGGCCTAAGAGGGGTGAGACATTGGTCAACCAACCCAACAAACATCTCTAAAAAAAACCAGAAACAGGTTGGAAAAAATCCCAGAAAACCTAAAATCACAGGTACTAAACTGATTCCTAGGATATCGCACTTTTTGAGCTAGAAAGTGTGCTATAGACCTCCAGATCACACTTTTGGGGAAAAAAAAGTGTGATTTATGCTCCTTTATTCTCGGTTGGTAAGTCTCGGAAAAATTTGTCGTCTTTGTCACGGTTGGTTCCTATGACCTGCGGAAAAGACCAGAAAATTTACGGAAGTTAAAAATTTGAATGATCTAGGGTTAGAAATCTAGTAAACAACATTAAGAGATTGAAAAAGAAAAACCCTAAGCTAAAAACTGAAGGTCACCTAGTTTTTCAGATCATAATTAAAAACCCAGTAGAGTCGCCAAATTGTTATTGTGTTTTTTCTTGAATGTGTACAAAAGGAAATCACTTAAGGTTGTGGATGAAAAACAATCCTAACAATGAAAATGACTACTAAACATTGTGGATCTACAGCAAATGCTAGAAACAAAACCTGCCAAAGCCTTGATCTATGCCACACTCATAGTTAAACAACAAAATGGAATAGTAAAAGAAGTGCAAGTAACTCCAATAATCCAATGGAAACCAAATATATAAAGAATATATTTTATTAAACAACACCTATGAAGGGAACAAATAATGTTACCAGTCGCCCTCTATGGGATGGGTTCTTGGCTATCCTCAAATGTCTTCAGCTTTTATAGAGTCTCTCTCCTCTATAATGTGTAAACCCAACAAATAAAATGTTTGAGCTCAATGAGAACTCAAATGGAGAAGAAAAATGGTATGTGACAGTGATAATAATCAGAGCTGCAACAGTGAGTGCAACAATGAAAATAATTGAAAGTGAATAATGAATGGAAAACCCTTCTATTTATAACAATATATTAGGTTATCCTCAAATAATGAGCAATAATAAAATATTGTTAACAACATTCTAGAAATAACCATTTGGAATATTTTATTATATTTTGTTAGAGGGAAAAGGTATTTAAACTTTTATTTAGAAATAATAAATAAATAAATGATTTATTTATCATCTCAAGAAATATGCTTAAGGAATAGTAAACAAATAATGATTTATTTAATTATTCCCAAGGGATTTGGTCAAACTTGACAAGGAATAATAACTAATTTGTGATTAATTAATTATTCCTGGAGAAAAATAAGATAATTAATGGTTTATCTATTTATTTCTCATAATTGGGTCAAATGTGACAAGGAATATTAATTAAAGAATGGTTTAATTAATTATTCCTAGAAGATAATTAAATAAATAGTGATTTATTTAATGATTCTTCATGGGTCTAATTATAAATGACTTAACAAATGTGGTTTATTAAGTAATTTCTCACAATGAAAGCAATTTTACTATGGTAAAATTGGCCCTAAATAGTGTACTTCGATCCATCTAGTAAATTATGGCTAGATGATCATTTTTTTGTGATAACATCATGGTTGTAACATCTTTGTTGTTTTAGAATGACACTTTTGGGTTGTAGTCACACACACTTGACTCGTTATACTTGGGGAATGTGTAGAAAGTGGTGTTTTGATGTATATTTATCATTTTTCAAGTTTGTCTATGTTTTCTCAATTAGTTGGTATGTGTATCACATGGTCCTATGTCTAAAACTCATCATGTCCACCCCTTGACCTATCTCCCATACTTAGACAAATTTTGGTTTCAAATCTAACTCATTGATGTAAAAAGTGCATGAGCCCACTTTGAAGCCTTGATCGAGAATCCTTCATTATTTTAAAGTGCACCATGCACCGTCCTAGAGTGCAAAATGCACTCCTTAATCCTCTTCCCCTTCCTTGTTTTGAATTGTGCCCTTGAAGAGATCAAGTCTTCCTTGAGCACACTCCTTCGACTCAAAAAAGTGTGCCCTCATGGATCACATGACTGCACTTGAAAGGCCTTAAGCTCAACCCTTCAACCTTCCACAATGCGCCATGCGCCCTTTTAGACCCTTTGAGTGCATGAGTGCACTCCAAAGGCATGAAGCATCAACCTTCAACCTTCAAGCTTGTGCCATGTGTCGTCCTGGGCCTCTTAAGCGCATGAGCACACCCCAAGTATTCCCCTTCAGACTTCAGGAGTGCGTCGTGTGCCCTCCTTCTTGCCTTTGAGTAGATAGTGCACTTTGGAAGCCCGAAGCCTCATCCTTTGTCCTTTGGACTTGCGCCATGTACCCTCCCTTGATTGTCTTGCTCCCTTGAGTGCATGAGTACACATTGAAGCCATGAAGTCTTCCCTCTCATCCCTTCAACCCTTTGAAGTGTGCTAATGCGCCCAGAAGATCTCATTGTCCCTCTGAAGCACACTAAGTATTCCCCTTCAGACTTCAGGAGTGCGCTGTGTGCCGTCCTTCTTGTCCTGGGTCTCTTAAGCGCATGAGCGCACCCTAAGTATTCCCCTTCAGACTTCAAGAGTGCGCTGTGTGCCCTCCTTCTTTCCCTTCAGCAGACAGTGCACCTTGGAAGCCCGAAGACTCATCCTTTGTCCTTCGGACTTGTGCCATGCACCCTCCCTTGATTGTCTTGCTCCCTTGAGCGCATGAGTACACACTGAAGCCCTAAAGTCTTCCCTCTCATCCCTTTAGCCCTTTGAAGTGTGCTAATGCGCCCAGAAGATCTCATTGTCCCTCTGAAGCACATTGAAAAGGAATGAGCAAAAAATATGCATAAAACATGTTAGAATATGAGATTTTTAGGTTTATGGTTTCTTGTCATGAGTGATTGCAGCCTTAGGTATCTCAGAAACATCATGGCAATCATACATGAGGATAATTGGGCAGAGAATACAATCAAAGGAAGCATCAAATAACCAAGAACACAGTGAAAGCTCGATGATCAGAGCACCATAAAGACTCTAAGAGCAAAGGCCCTTTGGAGGATGAAGGCATCGATGATCAAAAATTGTATGAAGAACAAAGACAAGAGTGGAAGTCATGTCCCCACTGAGGAAATTCCATGTCATTAGTCACTATTAGTCCCAGTCACCAAAGATAGTGATATGTGATGTTTTCATCATATGATGATGTGGAAGTCATCATGTAATGTTGTAATCATTGTAAATACAGACAAGTGGAAGTCCAAAATTCATGTATGGATAAAATAGCCATCGAAGTCCAAAATACACGTAATATAAAAAATTCATTTGTGATTCCAAAGGTCATTTGGAAGTCCAAAGGTCTTAGAAGTCCAAAGGCCATTAGGAGTTGGAAAGACAAGAGTCATGGAGATGTGAAAGGTCATGCCTCAAGTTATAAAAGGATCCTCATTTCTCATGTAAAGGAATTTTAACCTTGGCTTCTCCCATAAGGCATTAGAGAGATAGAGTTAGTACTTTTGGGAGCAAGTAGTGGCTCTAGCACTCCACTATAGGAGATAGTGATGTCCATTGTATTCATGTATCTTGGAACTTTTTCTTAATATCGAAGCCTTTTAGGCTAACACAATTTCACACATGGATTGTGAATGTTTCTAAGACTACTCTTTGGATGTTTATTATTCATGTTTTCTTTCATATGTACTGGAGTAATTGAATTATTTCGATGATTTTGGTTCTCAACTTATTGGAATTCTGTTGTAATGTTTATAGTGGTTGTCACATCTATGTGAGCTATTTCACTTGATGTTAGACGGTTCTTTCTCTTTCTATCAGTGTCTCCATCAAGGTAGTACTATCACTTCTCTCTTAGAGGCTCACTTTGTTTCCCCTCCACAGTGAAAGAACCTTGATACATCTACAATTGGACAATCACAAGGCACACTCGCTTGCTCATTTGAAAGGACATTTGTGCTTCTATCCGTTGTTGACAGTTAAAGCCAAGGCATATATTTAAGTAAATGATAGGTGGGTCGTATTCCAGATGGGACTCCTATACCAAACAATGTAAGGTTTAATTAGGACCTTATATAAGGGAGATCCCCTATATGTTGGTGGTTTCCAGCACCGTCAACAAGTTGTTAACTCACTAATCTCTCAGTTAACTAGTCAATCAGATAAAAATAGACCCAATCATGCATGGAAATCAAGATACCTAGTTGAGAGGATGGAAAAGGTACATTTGTATTTATAATTGTATATTGTTCAATGTACATTGATTTTGCATTGAGCAGGTGGTCAATTCTTCTAACAATTGTGTAAGGAAATACATAATTTCCCTATTATTTAGGACTTAATTTCCTCCTAGATTGTGTAAGGAAATAGGAGGTTGGTTGAGGTTTGAATTGGCTAGAGCAAGTCAGGAAGTAGCAGAACATTATTCCATTGCAGGGTATGCTTCAGAGTTGAAGCAAGATATTGTAATTGTTTCTCATTCTCATTTGAATTGATACAAAGCACAGGAGGGGTTTTTCCCAGTTGGGTTCCCCTGTAAAATCATCATGTTCCTTGTGTTTTGATGGTTGTATGTTATTTCATGTTTTTTCTATCTTTTGTTTTCCTTTCCGAGAAATAGTAGAATAAATTTATGTCTCTTAATTTCAGTTCGATTTCATTAATAATATCATATTTCTTGCAATTTCTATAGTTGTTAACATCTAAACACTCTAAGAAATCATTGAGTCACTAAATAACCATTAAAGTATCATCCACTATTCATAAAACATAACAAATACATCTCCATTCTCTTCTCCATTGTACTTATGTAGTAGTCTCCTTCTAGTGTTGTTAGTGTGGGTAAGAAGAACCCATCATGTATTAACTTTTTTTCTAATAACCTAGAATAATTATACATTTTCTATAAGGTATCAAATTCACAACAATTAATAAGGAAAATGGAGGCTTCTTAAACAACATATCCTTTATTCTCTACTTTAACCATCTATCTCTCTTTCGAGCTCCACAAATTAGCCACCCCTTTCTAGATTTGATATTTTTGTATATTATTCGAGAGCATAGAGTTGTAGTTTTTAAAACTTCAATGGTTTTGAAACATGAGAATAGTGAGAGTGAAGAATTCAATTCAAATTAGAGTGGAAGGATGTACATACGAATGGAGGTTGTTTAAATTTCCAATCCAAGATGATTGTACTCAACTCCCATACCCTACATGTGTAGGCTCCTCACCTAAGAAACACCACATGCATTGAATCAATTGGTTATAATTCGAATACGGCCCTTAAGTTTTAAAAAATGCACATGGTAAATAAAAAAATAAAAATGATTGAAGAAACATAAAATTACTCATTTCCCTTGGACCCACCTTTCTCTTGCTCTCTAGTGGACAAATAACCCCTCTTGCATTGTCCAAAACTAGCTTGTATATTTGTATTAAATTTCAAATTGATGTTTAAACATCTTGATTATACCATGGAGAGCATACCACATGGTATATAAAAAAAAACGTAATTATCATAATATTACATTACCATTTACAAGCTAGGCCTCGGCTTTGAACTCCATACCAAGAATCCATAAAAGATATTTATATGATTTACACATGGTGTCATTTATTTAATTTCATATAGTTTGACTCTTTTTATCATAAACAATTATTTTCATTCTTAATTTAATATAATACATCCAAAATTCAAAACGAAATATCATTATCATAAGAAAACTCCATGGATATGAATCCATAAAAGATATTTATATCATTTACACATGGTGTCATTTATTTAATTTCATATAGTTTGACTCTTTTTATCATAAACAATTATTTTCATTCTTAATTTAATATAATACATCCAAAATTCAAAACGAAAATATCATTATCATAAGAAAACTCCATGGATATTTATTTGGGAAAAAGATAGGATATTCATAGGAAACTACAGTGGAATAAGATATTTATATCATTTACACATGGTGTCATTTTATTTAAGTTTATATAATTAGATTCCTCCGACATTGCGGATTGTTCTCATTCCACTCGTTCCGTAGAAATTGGTATTAATAACATTAACAATAATAAAAATATATTATAATAACGATGATGATGATATCTTTTTATATTATATATAAAACATTAAATAAACTTAGGTTAATGTTAGTAATGCGAGTAGATAATAAATAATTTTTTTATATAAATTTTTTAACAACAATTTTAATAATAAAAGTATAGTTTATTTTATCCCTTTTAATAATAGAGTTGTTAATTTTTCGCGTTTTTTTATCTTTTTGTTTATAGTCTTTTAGAGAAACGTTTAAATTTTTCCCTTGTTCCTAGAAAAATCCAAGTTGATGAGATTATCTGTGACATTGAATTCGGGATAAGGGACTTACCAGATTTTACTAAGGAGATCACTAGACAGGAATGTGTGGTTGTCCTGAGAAAGGCTAAGCCCCCTAAGAACCAACCTTAGCAAACTTGAGTTTGAGGCTCTCAAGGCTTTGAATAATAACAAGGACATCATTATTCTTAAAATTGACAAAGGGATTGTTGTTGTTATCTTAGATAAGGAAGATTATCGGAGAAAAATGTTAGATCATCTTTGTAGTATCAAGAGCTATAAAAAACTGAATAAGAATCCCTTAAAGAAGATTTCTAAAATAGTTGCTCTAGCCATAAAATCTAGTAGCACTGTTAGCTCTCTTAGCCAAAAGCTAATTGAGGGCAGCTCTCTCACTCCTAGGATTTATGGTCTTCCAAATATCCATAAGGAAGGGGCTCCCCTATATCCCATTGTCAACACCATTGGAGGGTCAACCTATCTTCTTGCTAAGTTTTTAGCGAATAAGCTAAAACCTCTTGTTAGCAGGAGTGAATCCTTTGTCAAAGATTCATCTTAGTTTTCCAACGAATTAAAAGGTATAAGGTTGGATCCTAGTGATAATTTGGTGAGTTTCAGTGTGGTCTCCTTGTACACTAATATCCCCATTAACGAGGCCACTGAATTCATCAAATGCATTACAGACCGAGATACATATTATTTGGCTGAAATTTGTCTTACTTATACTTTCTTTAGTTTTGAAGGTGAATTTTATGAACAAACTTGTGGAGTTTCCATGGGTTCCCCCCTTTCCCCAATAGTAGCTAATTATTTTATGGAGGACTTTGAATCTAAGGCCTTCTCCTCAACTTTATTCCAGCATAAGCTTTGGAAAATGTTTTTGGATGACACTTGCATCATTTGGTCTCATGGTCGGGAAAAGTTGGAGCTCTTTTTTCAGCATCTTAACAATCAATCTAGTTCCACAAAGTTTACTATGGAATGTGAAATTAATGGAAACCTCCCTTTCCTCGACATTCTTATTTGAAAGAGAGATAATGGTTCTTTCTCCCGCCAAGTTTTTTGGAAGAAAACTCACACTGAACAATATCTTCATGTGAATTCGCTTAATTTTCCCACTCAAAAGCTAGGTGTTTTGAACACCTTAGCCACTCGGGCACTACAAGTTTCTGATGAAAACCACCTCAATGATGAAAAAATCCATCTCCTTAGTTTCTTTAATAAGAATGGTTATATTAAGTTCCAATATCTTAAAGCCTTCCTTAAGTCTAAAAAATTTCTTAAGATTAAAGATGATCTTAAAGATCAGTTTTTAGGGGTGCATCTTCCGTTTATCCAAGGAGCCACTGACAAGATTGCTAAGGTCCTAAAGAAGCATAAGGTTCCATTGACATTTAGGCCCCTAAACACTATCCGAAACTCCCCGAGATTAGTGAAGGACCCTGTGAACCCTAAAGATGGGAAAGGTGTTTATGTCATCCCTTGCTCTTGTGGAACTCTATACATTGGTGAAATTGGTCACTCAATTAATCAGGGGATTCTTGAGCATGCAACTGACATCAAACATGGAGGTCCCGCTCCTCCGCTTTGGCATAACATCCAAAAAAGACAAATCATCACATCTGCATTGAAGTGGTGAGGGTCATTGCAAGGATTGATCATTTTCATCACCGTAAGTTTAGGGAGGCCTTGGAAATTGAAAAGAGGTCTATCAATCTGAATAGAGACGATGGTTGGAATATTAGCAGGTGTTGGATCCCTACCTTGTATTTTTAAGTTTTTATAATAATTAATTAGTTATTTATCTATTTATTTTAATCAAGATTTCTGGTATTCCTTTATTTTTTATTGATTTACTATTCATTTTTTTCTTTTTTGACAATATTATTATTATTAGTTTGGATTTAAATAATAAAATTATGTTAATTAATTAATTTGATTTATATTTGATTTATTTTATTTTTATTTTTCCATTTTCTTATTACTATTTTTTGTTTAGAATAATTAAGTTTGACATTATTATTACCGACCTTTGTTTTGATTAAAATAATAATCATCATCATCATAATAATAATAGTAAAATTAATATTAATGTAATTCTTTATTTACAACTTAGCTTTATCTATTATTTTATTTTACTTAAAAAAAATTGTTTATTAAATAACGGTAATTCTTTAGTCAAATTAGTTGTTACATTCTAACGATTAGAAAACATCTCTCTTCATCTAGTTAATCTAATGTCATGATCTGGTTTTTCATGTTGCGCTGAAGATGAACCACACTAGATAGTTCAAAGCGCATCGACTTATAATTTCTTTATGTAATTTTTACCAAAAATCTCTCAATATTCATAATATAAATTACATAAACTGAAATTAAAAAAATTATTTTCATTTTTAATTTAATATAATACATCCAAAATTCAAAACCAATATCTCATTATCATAAGAAAACTCCATTAATATTTACTGGAAAAAAATTTCTAGAAATTGTAAAGGATATTCGTTGGGAATTACATTGGAATATTTCGATAAAGTCATTGTTAGACATAAAACAATGTTTATCAATCACAAGAGTAACCCCCCTCTAATCAGATTGGACTACAATATATCTTCCAAAAGTCTAAACTTTGAAGGCACCCTATAAACACTACACTTGTTCAACATTTCCAAAAATTCGTAAGAGTACCCATGTGATGATTTGTATGGATAGCGAATATTTTAACGTATTAGATGGTATATAGGACAATATAAGACATTTTCATCACACAACTTTAGCACAGAAGTATTAGCCATGCCATGTCTTAATTATTAAGATTTATCTAGCAATCACGCAAGACATTTTTTTCAGAAGAAAAAAAGCATAATATATTATATTGAGAAAATATAAGTACTGATTGTGTGTTGCACACATCATGTGTCATTTTACAGATATGAAACATATTACACATATGTATAGCTATAGTGTCTGTATACAAATATATCAAGCCTTTGAAATTGTCAGTCAAATGAGAAATGTTCAAAAATGAGGTATCTGTGTAATGCAGACAAAAAGATCAAATGGTAGATTGTTGTGCCATCAAATGGATTCGTATATCAAGTGCCACAGGAACATGATGTTGTCAATAATGAAGGATGGAGGCACATGGGTGTCTCTGAAAATAATGGCATTCCACCATTTCCAAACCGCCCATAGAAATAAGAGGATGAGGAAGCGTCTGTTTCCATTCTGTCTGCTCCACCATATAAGAGCTGCACTAGTAGAATCAAAATCAGTCAGTGTGAAATCAAAGTTGGTTGCCAGAATATACCAGATCCGGAGGGAGGCTGAACATTTGATGAACATATGGAGGTTGGTCTCTTCGTCATTGCCACATATAGAGCATATATTGGGGCCATGCCAAGAAAGTTTCCTGAGATTTTCCCATGATAGATTTTTGTTGTAGAAGACCAACCATGCAAAATGAGTAAATTTGGGTGGACATTTTGCCTTCCAAAAAATATATGGGAATGATGGGAGAGAATATGGAAATATGTTGTAGATCAGATATGAATATATGTCTCTGACAGACACAGGACACTTGAAACAACTGACGGTCCATTTTAATTGATCGGAGGTGCCATGTCGATGAATGTCGCTACCAGTTAATGCGTCTGTGATTGATTTCCATATACCCGTCAGCATGTCCTGTAGATTGAGGTCGCTACTTTCCATCCAGATTGGGGTGGATCCTTGCCATTCCTTGATCAATTTGTCCCATGTGAAAATGCCTTGATGCTGAAGCTGAGTGATGAGAGCCCTTGGAAAATTAAGATCGGATTTTCCACAAACAATTGGATCGATGCCGATGAGGATATTGCCACCTGTATGAAACTGCCATCTCAGACGTGACAGAAACAGTGTTTCAATTTTTTTCATGCTGCGCCAAATAGGTGATCCCACACCTATACCTATGGTCCCCTTCCTGTACCAGTATTCAATAATTTTTCCCTTCATATATCTATGTCGGATGATGTTGCTCCATGGCGAGCATCCATATATGCCTCTCCATAATGTGCGACAGATCAACGCGCATCCAAAAAGTCTTAAATCCTTAATGCCCCATCCACCCTGCTACTTTGGGATGGATATGTCCTTCATTTTTGCAAGATGGATCTTGTGATGAGTGGATGATCCGCCCCAGATGAAACATGCCGATAATTGATTGAGACGACATATGATGTGAGTGGGTATGTAAAACAAATGCGCCCAGTAGACCGATAAATGAGTTAATACCGCCACAGTGAGAGTTACTTTGCCAGCCAGAGATAAGGCGCGAAATTCCCATGAGGATATTTTGTTGTAATATCGCATAACGAGCCATTCCTAATCAGTGGCCGAGTAGTGGGATTTTAGCTGGAACCCAAGGTATGTAATGCCATTCCGTATAGATTGAGTATGAACCCCAAACATATCAGCAATGCATGAGATCAGGTCTGTTGTATCACCATTATAATATAAAATTGATTTATGTCTGTTGATGATGAGACCAGTGGCCTTTTGAAAATTGGTGAGGATATCAAATAGGCATTACCAAGAGGCGCGTTGTAACATGGCGCACAAAAGAACATCATCCACGAATAAATTGTGAGATAAAGAAATATGTCTGCTGATACAAATAGGAGTACATCTTTGTTCATCCACGGCCTTGTTGATGTGCAGACTGATAGTGTTCATGGTAAGAATGAAGATAATAGGTGCAAGTGGGCAGCCCTGGCGAAGGCCCCGTTCTGCTGTGAAGTAAGGAGATGGGATCCCATTGATGTTGATGGCATAGTTGACACCTTCAATACATGCCATAATCCAATAGATCATCTCTACCCGTGAGCCAATACGAGCCAATAGACAACGTAAGAATCCCCAGTCAATACAATCATATGCTTTTTGTAAGTCTATTTTGAGAATAGCCCCGTCAATGTTTTTTGAGAACATAGAATAGATACATTCCTGTGTAGAAGCAACTGCGTCCAATATATTCCGACCTTTCAGAAATGCATGATGGTCTTTAGATAGATGTACAACCAATGTACCCTTGATGCACTCAGCAATGATCTTCGAAATTATTTTGAAAGAAATATTACATAGAGAGATCGGTCTAAAATCCGAGAAAGTGTCCGCATCTCTCTTCTTGGGGATAAGGGCAATCAAGGTAGATGATGTATGGGGGTGAATGCGCCCAGAGATATGAGAGTCCTCAATCATACGTATGAGATCTTGTTTGAGAAGATCAAAGAAGTGTAGGAAGAATTCGATGGTCCAGCCATCGGGTCACGAACATTTATCCTTGCTGAAAGCTTTAAGAACACCATGGAGTTCATCCTCTGTTATCGGCTGATATATGGAGTCATTAATAGTGTCATCAAACATGATGGGGAATATCTCAATTCCCCAAAGAATATCATGAATGGCACAACCATTACCTCGGCTGTATTGGGATTTAAAATGAGCGAGAGCAGCATTGGTGATGTCCTATTGTGAATATATGTAGTCGCCATTGCCGTCACTGATCCGCCAAATAGCATTAATCTCGCGTCTATGATTTGCATACCTATGAAAAAAATTTGTATTCCTGTCTCCCATCCCAAGCCATAATGCCCTGCTCTTTAGGCGCCATGTGGATTCCTCTAATTTTAATAATTGAAGCTTGCGGTGTGTTAAATCAGCAATCTGACATCTGATATTGAAAGACATAGAATTAGGGTCATGAGCAGAGCGGATATGATCCAATGCACTTTGAATATTCTGCAATTCGCCACGATTGTGTTTCTTCTTCTCAGTCTGCCATGTCTTTACAATGGAGCGAACGTGCTTCATGCGATCATGAAAAGATGGGGCATGTGATGAAGCGGAGATCGCCGAGACGCTCCATGCATTAGTGACAAGATGTATAAGATCAGGATCATCTATAAAAGAGCGGTCGAATTTAAATGAAAAATGCTGACTATATGGCCGCTGCCGCCATTGAATGTATATCGGCCGATGGTCTGAAATTGTATCGTTGCCTATGGTGAGGAATGGCATGCCCATGTGTTCGATAATATCCGCTTGTATGATAGCACAGTCCAAACGTTTGGTAATGTATGCATCACCCATGCGTCCATTTTCCCATGTGTGTGTTAATACAGATGGAGCAATGTCAATGAAGTTCCATTGCAGAAAGTGGGCCTTCATGAAATCAGATATCGGGTCCATATGCCTGCCACCACCCCAAACTTCGTCAGGCCCAAGAGTGAAATTCATGTCCCCAACTAGCAGCATATGACGGATCTCACATAGGTCCGAAGAGAAGAATCTGTCCCAGAAAGGATATCGGTGCATATATGGAGCATAGATGTTGAGAATGTTGATAGGAGATCTATGCCCGCGGAAGGTGGCATTTAACAATATGCCGGCAAAACATTTGTAGGAAGAAGCGCGGATGCATAGAGGATTCTAGAGAGCAACAAGACCATCCGAGTGGCCGCAGGCGTCAATAGCCGCCATGTGCCACGAGGGGAACATCTTACGGAAGTATGTTAAAGAAGAATGGCGATCATGCATAGATTCCTGAATGAGAATAATATTTGGCCAAGAAGATGAGAAGATATGTTTTAATGCAAGATATTTGGGCCCAGCACCCAGCCCACGTATGTTCATGGAGACAATATCCATCATGGGACGGATGGACCAGCCGCATCTTCTCTAAGAGGCTGAGTTCGAGGGGAAGACATGTCAAAAATCGGAACATCGACCAGGGATAGAGATCGAATTCCCTGATCCGGACAATTGGATCGCCCACGGAAGTGGCGAGAGCTGCCCTTTGAGGTTTTCTGAACAGTAATGTTCCTACCTGACGTCGGGCTGATGGTAGGGGAGGATCGATGAAATGGCTTATGTATGGTGAGCGGTTCAAGTTCGATGGATTTGTGATGCAGGATAAGGTCAATGTCGCTATCGAATAGGTTGGCGGGCGAGGATGAGGAGGAGTTAACAGGGGTGGCGGTGATAAGAGGCTCCTTACCTTTTTTAGTAATGGGGGCGGAGACATGAGGAGGGGAGGAGGGTGAAATGAAGATGGGAAGGGATCCTTTGTATATGTCACCAATCAGGATGGTGGAAGGGGACCGAATTGGAGGGTCATCGGTGGGTTCGGGAATGGAGGCGGGGGGCAGGGGTGAGGAGCGCGGGAGGGGGGATTGACCCCGATCCAAATTCTTGCCATAAGGAGGAGCATAGGGGGGACAGGGGGAAAACGGAGGAGAAGGAAAGGGTTCAGAAGGCTGGGGGGCCATGAAGGAATCGGGTTCAATGGGGTGGTGTCGGGACAACTTTTGATGATGAGGAAAGCGGCGTCGATGGGCGTCTCTTCGGGGAAAATTTTCAATAAGATGACCAGTCTTATGACAGGCAACACATCGAAACGGAACGCCCCAGAAATCCAGGCGTTGAGAGATGCGCATGCCGCGCCATGAGATTTCAATATGTTCAGGGTAGCCACCCCGATAGGCACGGTCAATAAGGATCCAGGCAATCCTCTTATCTCGTTCACCTATGCACCAAGGGTCAACGTAGATAAAACGACCAATTGAGTTATTAATAATTTCTAGGACCTCCTTTGACCACATCTCGAGAGGGAGATTTGGAAGCTTTACCCATATCAAGTTGTGAGAGGGTGTATTTTTTAGTGGATCGTAGCCAATGAACCAGCGGTGCAATGCAAGGAAGCTCCTCTTGAAAACCCAAGGAGCACGGAGAATGGCATCCGTATCAGCAGCATCGAGGAAATGGAAGCAATACCAGTCCTTCATGAGGTGGGAGATGATGGGAGCATAGCCTATAATAGGCTTCCATTGGTCAACAATCCATTTGCGCATTTCCAGGTCGTTCATGACTGGAAAATACCAGCGACCAATAAGTGCAAATCTCTGTAAACTATCAATCCTTTCTGTTAAATGAGGATTGTCCAGATCGATAGCCGGGGGGGGGGGGGGGGGCAATAATTTGGCCGGAACACGTGACCTGTTATAAGTCTTGTGTTGAGCAGTAACATAAGGAGGAGTATGGTCCATCCTTGAATCATTTACCGGACCATGAAAGGTCGCATGTATGGATGGATGGACGGCGGCACGGTCCATGGAAGAGCGCTCGGACGGTCTGTGTCGGTCCGGGATGTGAGACTCCTCAGCAAGAATGGCAACCCGAATCATTGCCTCTGTGGCAGATGATTCGGACGCCGAAGCCATGAGAAAAAGTAGATGAGGTCAGACCAATAAATGATGAGGACAGAGGCCAGCAAGGAAAAGGTGGCCAATCTAATGTCAGATAGATATGCTGTCAGAACAGAGAAAAGGCGGCGAGAAAGAAACTGGATGAGGTGTGCCCGAATATGAACATCCGTAGAAAAAAAACATCAGAGAAGGCCTCGAGAATAGGAAGATGCCAGAAACGGTAAAAAAAGAATAGATGATGGGGCATATAAGGACGGATCAATAAAGAGAGTAGCTCGAAATTTGACAATAAGCGCCGTCGAAATCCTTTTATAGATGAAAAGGATAGGAAAAGGATGACCCATTTCCCAAGAGGGCCAAGAAAAGTATGCCGAGATGATCCCGATGAGATCAACTCATAAATGGGCAAGAAGAGATAATATGGCCTCGGACAGAAAGTGGCCAGATGTGAAAAAGAAGTCGGAAAAAATAACCGGCCAAAAAATACCAGAGTAGAACAGTTAGCAGGGGGAATCCAGCAAAAAACAGCTATGAGGTCGAAGGCTCATGATATTCCAGGCAGCAGCAGCAGTAGAAAGAGAAAATGCACCACCATGAACCAATGCGAATACGAATATCGGAACAAGGTTTATAAATCCGAATATAACCCCTCAGATTTTTAATAAACCCAGACAGCGTGTTAAATTATGAGATGGAGGAAAAATCAGATGATATATAAAATAACAAGAACGGAATATATTGCGACAAGAGCAGAGAAAATGTGAAGAGCGAATATGAGACCATTTAACCAGATGGAAATCCACCATATATATGTGAAAGTCGGGATAGTCATATTAATAATGCACATACACAAATCATACATTCCTCAATATGTGGAGAAATATCGCCATTGTTAAATATCAGAGTAAAACCAGAATTCAAGCTAGAAATTCAAGCTAGAAGTCTTTGTGAAGTCATGCAACAGTTATCCCTTAATTAAGCAGATAAGAATGAGTTATAATTGAGTTGTAATTAGTTAGCTCAGTGAACTGAGTTATGTCCAGTTAAATTAGTTCCAAACAGTTTGAGGAACTAATTGTGAGTTCAGTCAGTTAATGCATGCATGCATCAAACTAGTATACTCCAGATAACTGAAGATTATCTCATGAATAACTCATGCATGTCTATTCAGAGAAATACCTAGTTGAGCTAAATATCAAGGACAGGTTACTATTAGTTGCATGTGTTTTCCTATAAAGGAACTCATCCATGAAGTCAAGGCAGAGGTTCCTTGAAGATTGCGCAGTTTTATAGGGTGTGAGAGATCAGTGTTACACTTGGTAATAGCAGGATCACCTAGGGGAAACTATGCAAGGAAATAGGAGGCTTGGAGGGCAGAGGAGGAGGTTTAGGAGAAGTCTTGATTGCCTATGAGCATACAGGAGGATTGTACTGAGAGCTGGCTAGCTGTGAGAGCTAAGGCTTTCTGTAATTTTGATGTATTTCCACCTTGTATGATAATACAGATAGTGGGGTTTTTAGATGAGGCTTTCCCCTGAGTATTTTATGTGTTTCATGTGCATTGATTCTTGTTCTGGTTATATGTATTCAGCTCTGATTCAACTAGATCTATTAAGCTTCCGAAAGTTTGATATTAGAAGTAGATTATAGTATTTTGCTTTGGTGTATTGCATTATCGAGTCAATCTATAATCAGATTTTCTACACAGATCTCAGAGGTAGATTTGTAGAGAATTTGTAGAAAATTCTACATGGTATCAAATTTGAGTTCATCGGAGCTATGAACAGTATACTGAGAAGAGAATTCGAAGTTTGAATTTCGGGGTTGCAGGTGCAAATTGAATTCATCTCATACTTCAAAGTTGGTCAATGGCGTTCTATGGCTTGAGACTCGAGTATGCCTTGGATGGTAGCTCGAATTACATAGCATTGAAAGACCACATGGAGGTTATATTAGAAGATAATGGTTTGGAGGATTTCATTGATCAAGAAATCCAAAAGCCAACTTCAACTAATGCACAAGAGTTGGCTAAGTGGAAGAAGTGTGTGGTGAGGACGAGACGGATCATTCTTGAGGGAGTTCGAGACCATATTTTCTCGAGTCTCCATGGGAAGAATACTCCATATTCAATGTGGAATACATTGAAGGACATCTACCAGAACAATAGCAACCAGAGGAAGTTGGCGTTCAAGGACAAGCTTCTAAGAATCAAGATGGAGAACGACGATACTATTTCCACATATCTGAACAAGCTCACCGCTTGCAAAGATGAGCTTGGTAGTGTGCGAATAACTACTGTCGATAACGATATGGTGAGCCTTGATCTCCTCGGCCTTCCAAAGAGCTGGAATAGTTACTAGGACTCTGTGAATGGAAGGGAGAAACTGTCGGATTGGGAATGACTGTGGTTAGATCTCATGCAGGAGGAAATCAGGAGGAGCACACGAGATGGTTCTTCATCCAAGGATGATGATGAAGAAAATCTAGCCTTAGCAGGTAAGGCAAGGAAAGGGAAGGAGAAGGATTCTCATTCCAAATTGAATTCTTCTCATGGAGGGAAAAAGGGTGACAAGTCTAAAGTGAGATGCTTTAATTGTCATGAGATGGGTCATTATGCGACTAATTTCCCATCGAAGAAGTCCAAGAAGGTATCCTCAGAAGGATCTGAAGGTGAGGCATTAGCCTCTCAGTTCGAGATGGACTTCACCCTCATCACATGCATGGGGTCATCGATGATGGGTTATGGTTGGTATCTTGACAATGGAGCCTCATTCCACATGACCGACGATAAAAATTTTATTCAGTACCTTAGAGGAGAAAGACCTCAAGATTCGCATAAAGTTGGGTGACGATGAAAGGTATAGTGTTTTAGGAGTGGGCACGGTTTCTTTTTAGAGGGAGCATGGAGCTCTTATCACCTTGACAGATGTGAAGTATGTTCCTGGACTGAAGAAGAACTTGGTATCAATCATGATGTTGGAGGACAAAGGCTACAATGTTGTCTTCAGTAAGGGAAAGGTTTTCCTTAGACACATCACCACAAGACAGGTGAAACAGATCAGTTCACGAGTTAAGAACCTGTATGCTCTTGAGGTTCAAGATGCATGCAAAGTCTTGAGGAGCAAGGCAAATGTTAGAGATTTGGTGGTTGAGAAGAAGAGTAGATTACCTCTCAACATGCAGTCCCAGAAGAAGTCTTAGACAATTGTGGAGGAACAACAATTGGTGAAGAGTTTCAGGAAGTTATGGAGCAGCCACAACTGGAGAAGCCGAGATGAGACCGAGTGGAGGCATCCATTCATCCAGAGACCTCCATTAGGGGGAAATTTCGAGCTAGGTGGGCAGAGGGATCACATGCACCCATACCTCCATGCGTGAGGTGGGGCGATGTGAAGTGATAGTCCCAAGAAGGCTAAAATTGGGTAGGGTCCATTGAGAGGTTTTATCTCATGGATCGTACCTTGCTACAAGAGCCCAAAGTACATAGTAGCGGGAGGAATCAGTGGGATTGATGCAGTCAGAGATCAAAGCGAAAGAGGCTAGAGCAGTCGGATACTGAAGAGCACAGAGGTGCGGAGTTTTCAGTCGACAGAGGAAATAGCAGTCAGAGACTTTGATGATAGAGGCATCATTTTGATTCAGGTTGGATGTTTTTTTGCTTCTAGAGTTGCTAGAGCAACAACAATAGAGAGAAGTGTTTCATTTAGAACGTTCCAAAGGTTCAGGATTGGGATCGAGTTGAATTCCTTTCTTATTGAGAGGGAGTGTTGAAAATAGCAACAAGAAATTCTTAAAATATAAATGCTAAAAATAACATCCAGTATATTCCAATTTTAATTTGTCCTTGAATTAAAAGTGAGAATTAAAATTCAAATTTAGTCTCACCAGCTGCTCGAAAAATAATTAATTAATTCATCTTGGATTAATTAGTTGGAGCAAATCAAGCTAGAAGTCTTTGTGAAGTCATGCAACGGTTATCCCTTAAATTAAGGAATTTATCCCTTAATTAAGGAGATAAGAATGAGTTATAATTGAGTTGTAATTAGTTAGCTCAGTTAACTGAGTTATGTCCAGTTAAATTAGTTCCAAACAGTTTGAGGAACTAATTGTGAGTTTAGTCAGTTAATGCATGCATGCATCAAATAGTGTACTCCAAATAACTGAAGATTCTCTCATGAATAAATCATGCATGTCTATTCAGAGAAAGACCCATTTGAGCTAACTATCAAGGATAGGTTACTATTAGTTGCATGTGTTTTCCTATAAAGGAAACTCATCCATGCAGTCAAGGCAGAGGTTTCTTGGGGATTGCGTAGTTTTACAGGGTGTGAGATCAGTGCGAGTGATCAGTGTTACACTTGGTAACAGTGGGATCACCCAAGAGAAATTGCGCAAGGAAATAGGAGGCTTGAAGAGAAGAGGAGGAGGCTTAGGATAAGTCTTGATTGCCTATGAGCATCCAAGGAGATTGTACTGAGAGTTGGCTAGCTGTGAGAGCTAAGGCTTTGTGTAATTCTGATGTATTTCCACCTTGTATGATAATACAAATATTGGGGTTTTTAGCTGAGGCTTTCCCCCCTAAGTATTTTATGTGTTTCATGTGCTTTGATTCTTCTTCTGGTTATATGTGTTCAACTCTGATTCAGCTAGATCTATTAAGCTTCCGCACCTTTGATAGTAGAAGTAGATTATAGTATTTTGCTTTGGTATATTGCATTATCAAGTTAATATACAGTCAGATTTTCTACATAGATCTCAGAGGCAGATTTGAAGAGAATTTGTAGAAAATTCTATAGATTCATACTCAATTTTATAGTTGGTAAAGTAGGGATCACATCAAATTTTTATTTAGATGTTATTTTATTCATTATGATTATGTTTATTTTTCTTTTTTATAAATAAGTTTATTTTTTTTATGAGAAATATTTTTATATAAAGAAAGTATGTTTTATTCACATGATAAATTCAACATATCAAATGCAAGAATTATATTGTTGGTTAAATTAACATATACATGAAGAGATGAGGGTGTTTGGTGAGGAAAAAAGACAATTTCACAATTTATTCACTATGGCATTTAAAGTGGAGTGGTGGTTGGGTTGACATAATTTTCTCAATTAGTGTTATTTTTATTTTTCTTTTAAATTTGTTTATTTTTATTTTTATTAATATTATTCATCTATAAATTGTAATTAGAAAATTATATAAAATAAAAATATGATTAAAATATATATTTGAATTACAATGAAAACAAATTGTTTTGCAAGGATAATTCTAGTTTAATTTAATTAACAAAAACAGTTTACAATAAAATATAAAAATTAAACAAAACATTCCTTCATGTAATGAAATTAAATTAATAGGAAGAAAATCACTATATATTAATATATGTTTGACACTAAATAAAAAAAATTATAATAATTTTGTCATTGATTGTGCTAAGAATATTTAAATATAAAAAAGATACCACATATCGTTATCTTAAAATAATATATAATTATATTATTATTGATTCTCTATATGAAAAGACAAATTATTGATATGAACATTTTGGAAGTAAGTCAATTAATAATAAACAAATTGGCCTCCACAAAGTTAACATCATTCTCCATTTTTACTAATTTGCTTTTTTTTTTTTTTCAATTAGTCATGAGTGAATAATCTTTCTTTTCCACCTATTCACTACTTACATGTACGGGGCTTTTAATTTAGCTGTCTTTATTTTATAAAAACTTTCTAGTAAATTTCTCTAAAAGTACAATCTATTCAGAATGGCCTAACAACTCTATACTCGTTAAATTTCTCAGAACCTTCCGATTCCAGGTTATTGCCGCGTCCTACAAATATGTGGACTCATTCAATGTAACTCGGGACCCACCCGTTAAAAATCTTGGAGTCTTTTTTTCCTCTGTATTTTCAAGATATTACTCAGCTCTTTCCATTTTCTATATTTCCAAGATAAATATATTACTCGGCTCCTTCCAATTTCTATATAAAGCAAGAACGCCATTGTGCATTTATAACGAAATTTCAGGTGTTAGATCTGATAACATTGCAAAGCAAATCCAGCAGCAATAGCAGATCATAGCAGACCATGGAATCAGAATGGCAAATGGCAAACTTCACAGTAAACATGAGCTTCCACAATCGTTTTCTCTTCTCTTTGCACGATCTGCTTGTTTTGGTCATAGGCTTCCCTCTGTCAATCTTGAAATTAATTTCTCAGAGTGGAGGGTGGGAATGTTTTTTCATTTATATTCATTAGCTTCAACACCTAAGTTTTTAGCTTATTTTAATTACATTTTTATTTATTTTAATAATACATCATTTTCAGTTTTTATTTGTGCATTATCATTATCATCGAATTTTATTTATGTTTATATTTTGTTAATTTTTTACATTTGCATCGGTAAGTGTTTCATATTCTTGCGAATGAATTTTTCTTTGTCATACTCATAAACTTGTAAGTCTGTGTTATTATTAATAAATTTAATAAATAATATTTTTTATTTTTTAAATTAATTATTTATAATTATTAATTAAAAAATTGGTTTATAAAAGCTAAAACGGTTTGGTACGTGAAATGCTTTTTTGTAAAGAGCATCTTAATTCTTCACATCACCTAATCAGAGTAATGTTGTGTTTTTGTTGGAGTGGGTCATCTATTTCCTCCTTATTTATCCAAGTGTGTCCAAGTGGAACATGTAGTGTACAAAAATATAAGTTAACGAGGATTCCATGCTCACTTATCCATTTTCAACATTTTCCACTTTGCACAGCTTTGCAATTTCTACCCATTTAATGCACACAAATCTAAATTTAGAAGGGTCAATTCCTCCGTAGAGCCTATATGGTGCTGATTTACAGAAATGTTGATGCAGGTTCATTGTTCGTCAGGAGATTGTAACTTTTCTTGTGTCATATGGACTACTAACCAAGGTTTGGGAAGAGTCTCTTCATGAAAGCAATTCAGATGGCTTTACTGTGAATGAGTATAGAGATTTCGCATGTCTTACTTTCGCTTCGTTTCAAAGAGTAGAAGATTTCATTGTCAACCAGAGTAAATGTGGAGAGGGCAATATACAAACTGTTCAAAAGGTCTTATCTCGTTGCCTCAGGGGTAATGATGGTGAACCAACTTCCATTCATCCAAGAGCTCTTACGTTGTTTCTCCATATAATCGAGAAAACAAATTTCCAAGCAAAGGTAAATTGATCTATCTATGTTCAACTATGAGGACAAAGTGACCTTAGTTTCTTAAGTAGAAGGTTTACTTCATTAGGAGCAAATTTTTGAAATTCTAAAAAGGTAACATTGTATTCCTGTAATACATGATCAATCGGTTGCAGATTTACACAGACCCCAAACAAAAGAATCTCAAGCCCATCATATTTGTGGGTCACTCCATAGGAGGGGCAGTTGCAACCTCGGCCACATGATGGGTTTTGGGAAAGAGGCTAAGGCAAGCTCTCTTTTGTATCATGTTTGGTTGCCCTCTGGTCGGAGATGAAAGTCTTACTGAAGCTGTTGGCCGTGGGAGTAAACTTTTTTCATGTGGTTTCCAAGGATGATATTGTTCCTCGAATGCTCCTTGCACCGATTGGGTCAATTGCTAACCCCTTGACTACCATTTTTCCTTATTCGCAGGGCATAAATGTGCATGATTGTTTAATTCAAGATGCTTGTAGGACTCTTCTGAATCATATATTTGTTTCTCCAAGCAGCCCATACAGACCTTTTGGCACTTACATGCTTTGCTCAAGCAATGGTGCAACTTGTATTCATAACACTCAGACATTTTTGGAAATTCTTAGTTTGACTATGCCAAGCCATCAAACTTCTTTTGATGAGATTCTACAAGCCTGTCTTGCAAAACACATAAGGTATGATTCTATTTTGGAGGAGGTTATGGAAAACTCCATAAGAAGGATATGATCAATGGAGAATTCCCATATGAGTTAAGAAATAAATTAGACAACAAGGGAAGGGGGGGGGGGGGGGAATGCATATTGGTTGGTTATAGTGACGATTCCAAGGCATACAAGCCATATAATACAATAACCAAAAAGGTCATAATTAGTAGATATGTACAATTCATAGTAGAGGAAGCATGATATGGGAGTTTGGAGAAGACAATTAATTTAGCATCACATTTACCACAAGAAGATAAAGAGGAATTAGCAGCAATAGGTACTTCTTCAATGGTGACTCCTACACCCATTTAATTTCAACAAAGTAGTCCTCAAGTAATGCCTTCAACAAGTAATGGGAAAATATCGCATTCAAGAAAATACTCCTCCAAGTGCGCAACAAATATTAGCAATTCCACATTCTCCAAGTTCAACTTCAAGTTACACATCAAATCCATCTTTGGCAAGCTTGGGAAGGTAAAAATTTAGAAAATTGAGTGATATTTATGAGCGAAATGTAGGTGAACGTTGTGCAAGTTTGAATTTTCTTTTTTCTTTATTTTCTCATGTAGATGATCTAATTAATTTTGAAGATACAATCAAGGAGGAAAAATGGGTAGCAACAATGGTTGAAGAAATATATGCAATAGAAAAGAATGACACATGGGAATTAGTGAATCTTCCGCAAGGAAAAGAAGTGATATGTGTAAAGTGTGTCTATAAGACCAAAAGAAATGTCAAAGGAAGGATAGGAATACATAAAGAAAGGCCATTTGTTAAGGGATACAAACAATAGCCCCGAAGTATGCTGAAACGTTTGCACTAGTTGCAAGAATGGAAATTGTGAGGACAATTTAGGCAATAGCAGTTCAACACAAATAGAAGGTATATCAAATGGATCTAAAATTAACCTTTTTGAATGGAGTACTGAAAGAGGAAGCTTATGTGAAGCATCCCCCTGATTATGAGTTTCAAAGGAAAGAAGACAAAGTGTATAGATTGAAGAAATCTCTTTATGGGCTAAAGCAAGCAATGTGCACATGTTATAACAGGATAAATTCATACTTGTTGGACAATGGATTTAGCCAAAGTGATGGTGAGCCTACCTTCTACATCAAAGAAAGTGATGGTGAGATTTTAATTGTGATTTTATATGTAAATGATCTGACTTTCACTGGGAGTGATGATCTTCTCATTGCTAATTTCAAAGAAGTCATGAAAGATGAGTTTGAAATGAAAAATTTGGGGTTATTAAGGTACTTTCTAGGTATAGATGTGAAGCAAATGGAAGATGACATTTTTATGTCTCAAAAGAAGTATGAAACATACATATTGAAGAGGTTTACAATACAAAACAACAAGATTGTTCCAACTGCAATAACCATGGGTTTGAAATTGAAGAAAGAAGATTGTAGCAACCATGTAAATCCAACACTATACAAAAGCATGGTTGGAAGTTTGATGTATTTGACTGCAACTATACTTGATTTAATGTATGTAGTGAGTTCGGCCTAGAGATTCATGGAGACACCAAAGGAGACACATTGTCTAGCAACTGAAAGAATTATAAGGTATGTTAATGGAACCAAAGTATATGACATTTTATATACTACAACAAATAATTTTAGGCTAGTTGGATATACTAATAATGATTGGACATGAACTATATACAATAGCTAGAGCACATGATCAGACTATGTTTTTCATTTGGGTTCGGGAGTTATGTCATGGACTTCCAAGAAACAAGCAATTGTTTCTCTTTCCATAGTTGAAGATAAATATGTCACAATAATAGGGGCAACATGTGATGCAATTTGGATGAGAAGAATGTTGAAATATTTATGGCATGAACAAGAAGGAACAACAAAAATTATTGTGACAACAATTTTGCAATTGTGATATCCAAAAAATTAGTTTTTCACAAAAGAAGTAAACATATTGAAACAAGGTAGCATTTCATTAAGGAGTTGAATAATAATGGAGAAATTGTTTTGGAACATTTCTCAAATTCAATATGCTAACATCTCCACCAAACCATCAGCGAAAGAAAATTGTGTTCATGTAAGAGGTTGTTCAAGCATCATTAATATCAATATTTGTGATTAAGGGGGAGTATTCGAAATAATCCCAACTACTTAAGGGGGGGTGTTCGAAATAATCCCAACTACCAAATTAAAATTTTATATGTTGTGTGCTTATTAATGGTTTAAAAAGCCTCATGTGGCAATGGGACTAGAAATACAATGGGGAGAATAATATTGCCTCCTCCCTACCACCTAAGCTACACCAACTTGACATGAGTTTCTCCATATTAATTTCGTTACTTGTTAAGTTCAATATTTTATTTAATTACATAGTTATTATTATTTTAGAATAATCATATAAATTAAAAAATT
>APFE030639998.1:51029-61651 GCA_000404065.3 Pinus taeda
AAATTATTTAGCTATTAGTGATGGCCCAGTCCTATGGTGACGTGGACGATGTACTACGTGATCACTCTACAGGCCCACCTGATCACTCAAATCTGCTTTCAATCTGCAATTAAATGATCGCACCTTTTCTGCCGGTTGATATGGACATTTGCCGGTTCATGCGGTCGATATGCTTCCCGCCTTGTTAAACCCTATTTGCTGTGTTTTCGGGTCATTTTGCTTTGTCGTTCAGCTGAGGGTTACTCTGTTGTTTTTTTTTCACCGTCGCTTCCCGAGCTCGAACCAAGTCCGCTCCTTGGTCTTTCGATGGACCTTACCCTCTGTCCAAACCTGGGGTCTTACCCTGTTGCGGCTTCTGGTGATAAGCTATGGCTCCGGGTTCTCTTTGCTGGGTTAACGAGTTGCTTGAGTGCACAAGGTTATGCTATTCTTCACTTGTATTCAATGGTAAGGTTCTGGTCTTGGTGTGAACTTTTTAACGTTTGGTTCTTCCGACTCCCATTACTCAGGTATGATTTCTGTACAGGTGGTCTGCAACTTCGGCGCTCCCACTTTATTGGATTCCTCCTCGCTCTCAAAGGTAACTTAACACTCCCTGATTCACTTCACTCTGATTTCTGCAACAAACACTCACAGTTCTTCATGCCTGGTTCTGTTAGGGTTATGGAATGTTGTTTCGGCGGTCTCCTGGTCGGCTTACTTGTAAGTTCTTGACTCCATTACGTTGCACATCTATTACTCTTAGCTCTCTGGTTTTATTATAACCCTGATCTGTTATTTTGTTCTGTCTAACCTTTCTTTGCTCTGGATGCAGGTTGACCTGGTGGCTAGCTGTCGAGGGTTTTGGGTTCGTTCGTCCTCCGGCTTCACTCAACCCTGCCTCTTTTCGTAAACGGGTAGGGTTTGCGCCATCGTTAATGTAGCTGTAGATTTCTTTAGTGTCACTATAGATTGTGGAGGGTTTTGACAGTCGCAGTGTTTGCCTGTAGCGTTGTATGGACTCAGCCGTGTCTTTTCCGGCGTTTATAATTTCTATGACTCTGTTTTCTCTGGCAATAACTTGTAGTTTCGACCTTGGACAGACGTTGGTCCTTTGATAGGTGTAAGGGTTTGTAAATGATTTAATACAGTATTAGTCCACAAATCCCGTGGCGGACTTTTTTTGTGCAATCGAAACTTACTTTCTGTTTACAATGTCTATAATATTTTTATAAAAGAAAATGAGAGCAGTGATGAGCTTATTGATACCTGTTGCCTTTGTAAAGTTTTGTTGTATCGTTTGCTGGAGTTATGTGTCCACAGCGCTTTTCCTTGCTTCATGTATCGATTATCTGTACAATACTGATTGTCGAATAGATTTCAACCAGGTGACTGTAACGTCCTTCAATTCATGTTACAGTTAATGTCTTTCTGTTCCAAATTCAATCTTAAAATACACAGTGAAGTTTGTATATAACATATGGAAAATAGTAGAAGTAGATTATTTCATTTGTGAAAAAATACAACTCTGTTGCAGGGTTTCTTTATTTTTTTTTCTGTCTTGCTGTCTATTACTCTCGTTCTGAAAGAGGGGAACCTCCCCTTCTCTTCTCTTTCTGTTTTTCAATTACATGGAAAGCATAACTGCTTATGGAACTGTTCTACCTGAATCCTGTAACTGTCATTTAGTTTCTTTTAACAAAACTTTAACTAAACATTATTCCTTTCCTAAGCTAAACAACTTGTAATTTAAAATGTTATGAAATAAAATGAAACAAACAATAATTAAAGAAAGGACAACAACCAACTTAGTGACCTGTCCACCCAAGCCTGAAATCTTGGTCTCGTTTCTGTTCTTCTTCTGTGAGTCAGTCAACGGTCGTGCGTCTTCCTCGGAGCTGGATGCTCCTGCATCAGGCTCCCGGGGTGGTAAAAAGTCATGGCTCCGTTCCATGAGGTCGTCAACAGAGTAGCCCGCTTTTTGTATCTGCGTTGCGTTGAGCCAAGAACTGTCCTCTATTGGACGGTTCTTCCACTTGACCAAATACCGCAGATATTCCTTCCTGCGTGTGCGCCTAGCTACCTGTGTATCCAGAATTCTTTCAATCTCAAGGGGTGGTGCCGTTGGAAACTGTCTCGTCCATGAATGTTCTCCATAGCTAGTGTCCCGCGGTGCTGTGGCTGCTGCATCACTCTCTGAATCAGCGACATAGGGAAACATATCTGCCACATTAAAAATGGGAGAAATACCAATCCCGGGTGGCAGCTGTAACTCATAAGCGTTTGTAGAAATTTTTCGGATGATTTTTCAGGGACCGATCTTCTTGAATTTTAATTTGTTGTATTCCCGTTTTGGAAACCTTTCCTTACGTAAATACGCAAGGACTTCATCCCCGACGTTAAACTGAACTTCCCGACACCTTGTATCAACTCGCTGTTCATACCTTTGACTACTGTCTTGCAGCTTCATCTTGACCTGCTCGTGTAAATTGCTCATCGCTTGAGCGAAATCTTCCCCATTAGCGCTCCGTTTCTCGAGTTTTCCCAGATCTCGTAATTCATGCACTCCTCGCGGATGCATGCCGTATAAAATCTGGAACGGACTGTAACCAGTGCTGCGGTTAGGTGAATTGTTGTATGCGAATTCCGCCTGAGCAATTACACGGTCCCATGTCCGAGAATTTTCACCTGTTAAACTTCGAAGTAAGTTTCCCAGACTTCTGTTGACTACTTCCATCTGACCATCAGTCTGTGGATGATAGGCGGAGCTGAACTGCAACTGAGTATTCAGCTTTTTCCACAGAGTTCTCCAAAAATGACCAGTAAACTTTACATCCCTGTCAGAGATAATGGATCTTGGAAGTCCATGCAGCCGAACGATTTCAGTAAAGAAAAGGTGTGCTATATAAGTGGCATCGCTGGTTTTCTTGCAAGGTACAAAGTGTGCCATCTTCGAGAATCGGTCAACCACAACCATTACTGAATCAAAACCCCATTGTGTCTTCGGCAAACCCAAAACAAAATCCATACTTACTGAATCCCATGGTCGGCTTGGAATCGGTAACGGCAAATAAAGACCAGTGTTATGACTGTGACCCTTTGCCAGCTGACAAACTTTACATCTACTCACGTACCTCTACACATCCCACTGCAATTTTGGCCAAAAATAAAAATGTCGTACTTGAGCAATTGTTTTGTCTATGCCAAAATGCCCAGCCAGACCCCCACTGTGTTTTTCCTGTATAATGTTTTCCCGCATAGAACAGTTGGGAATACACAACTGCCCCCCTTTAAACAACAATCCCTCCTGTAGATTATAGTCTAACCACATGCTGTTATTTCTTAACAGAGGGTTTTGGCAAGCCTCGTAGGCCTCCTTAAATTCGGTATCGGTCTGGTACAGCTCCTTCAAGTGCTCAAAACCTAGGACTTGCATCGTGCTTTCCTGTAGAAGCAATGTTCTTCTACTCATTGCATCTGCCACCTTGTTTGCTTGCCCACTAATGTGTTTTAGTACAAACGTAAAATTTTGCAGGTACTCGACCCAAGCTGCATGCTTATGGTTCAATTTATGCTGCTGCATAATGTACTGCAATGCAGAGTTGTCTGTAAATAAAACAAACTCGCTACCTAACAAGTAATGTCGCCAATGCTTCAAGGCTTTTACAATTGCATAAAATTCTTTGTCGTAGGTTGAGTATTTATGCCTGCTCTCATTTAGCTTTTCACTGAAATAAGCGACCGGTCTGTCCTCCTGACTGAGGACTGCCCCAATGGCTGTACCACTGGCATCACAATGAACTTGAAAAAGTTTGTTGAAGTCAGGCAGCCTCAATATCGGTCTTTCAGTAATCTTCTTCTTCAAAATCTGAAAACTACTTTCTGCTGCTTCAGTCCAGTGAAAACGCTGATTTACCTTCTTGATCGTATCCAACATAGGTGCGCAAATCTCGCTGAAATTTCTGATAAACTTCCTATAAAAACTGGCTAGTCCGTGGAAACCTCGGACTTCAAATAGACTCTTTGGAGAAGGCCAGCTAACTATAGCTGCCACCTTTTCTGGGTCCATTTTTAGTTCATTTTCTGCAATGACAAATCCCAGATACACTAATTCTCGCTGAAAAAAGTACACTTTTTCAGATTAATTAGCAGCTTGTTTTGTTGCAGCTTCCTCAACACACTCTGCAAATGCCTGAAATGCTCCTCTTTAGTCTTGCTAAAAATCAAAATATCGTCCAGCTAAACAATTACAAACTTACCATTAAATTCCTTTAGTACTTCATTCATCAGGCGCATGAATGTGCTGGGAGCGTTGCTTAACCCGAATGGCATCACCAGCCACTCATATAAGCCTTCATTTGTCTTGAAAGCTGTCTTCCACTCACCTCCTTCTCGAATTCGAATCTGGTGGTATCCACTTTTCAGGTCAATTTTCGAGAAATAAGCTGCCCCGCTCAGGCAATCCATCATATCGTCCATTCTTGGTAAGGGAAACCTATACCTGACAGTAATCTTGTTTATGGCTCTGGAGTCGGTGCACATTCGCCATTCTCCTCCCTTCTTTGGAGCCAAAATGGTTGGTATTGCACAGGGGCTCATGCTTTCTCGAATCAAGCCTTTGTCCAATAACTCCTGGACCTGTTTCCTGATTTCCTCATGGTCTTTAGGACTCATACGATAAGCTGCTTTATTCGGCAGGCTTGCCCCTGGTATAAAGTCAATACAGTGACTAATACCTCTCCTTGGTGGTAATTCATCTGGAAGATCATCCACCACAATGTCTCCAAAGTCCTGCAGCAACTTCTGAACTTCTTCGGGAAAATCTGATATCTGTGTATGTAGTACTATTGCCTTTGGTCTTCTTATGACAGCAAAATTTATTTCGCTGTCCTCAATCTGTTTTACAAATTCCTTTCCGCCCATCAGCAATGCCTTCACCCCACTGGTTTCTGCTGTATTCTCCTCCTTGATGGGTACAAGCGTGTGCTTGATCCCATCTTTAATAAACTTATAGCAATTCGTCTTTCCATCATGAACTGCCCTTCAATCAAACTGCCAAGGTCATCCCAACAGTAGGCGACAGACATCCATTGGCATGACATCGCAAAGGATCTTATCCTTGTATCTGCCAATCTGAAATTCCACCTCACATTGTTCGTCAACTAACGGCTGATGTCCTTTCTGCAGCCACGACACTTTGTAAGGAGTAGGGTGATTTAATTTTTTTAATCCCAGCTTTTCTACCATTTCCACAGCCACTAAATTGTCGGTACTCCCACTGTCAATGATCAGTTTACAACATTTACCCTGTGACTTGCAAACCGTCCGGAACAAAGCCTTTCGCTGATTCGGTTCTGCAACCTCTTTTGCTGGTTTCAACAGCACCTTATTCAACACCAAAGCCTCACCTGTCTCCGGTGCGTTTTCTGCTTCCTGAGGTGTTGCTTCAGCATCCTCTGGCTGAGCAACATAAGCTCCTCTTCCACCTGCTGGTTCACCTTCAGGACAGTCATACGACTTGTGTCCCAATTTGTGGCAGCGGTAGCACTGGACAGTTCCCCTACCCCGACCATTTCCTCTCCCTCGCTGAGGTGGTCGTCCTCCTCTAGTGCTACTGTCTTTTTCTGCTATTCCAACAGACTTAGAGCTGCTGCCTTCTTCACTTGAACCTGTACCTCGACCTCTTCCAAACATTTTACCTTTCCCCCTGCCAGTTCCACCTCCTCTCCTGGCATTCTGCTTCCGGTTAATTTTCTCCTCTGCCTTCAGTGCAAACTAATAGGCTTCATCCAATGTCCGGGGTGAAAGGATACCGATTTCATCCAGGATTTCCCCCCTCAAGCCATTCAAAAATCTGGTTGTTTTCTCCGGGGTGTCTTCCACATATCCTGCTTGTAAATTCAACTTATATAACTCCTCTGTAAATTCTTTAACAGTCATTCCCCTTTGTTTCAAGTTTTGTACCTGCCTGTACAACATAATCTGGTAATCTTTCGGCAGGAATTTTTCTTTCAGTTTGGCCTCCATTCTAGACCATTTCTTTATAGGCTGTTTGTTAAGCCTCTTCCTCTCCGCCTGAATGATGTCCCACCACAAGGACACATGTCCTTTCATCTTGGTGGCGGCGAACTTCACCTGTTTATCTTCACTAGTTTCCTCAAACTCGAAATATTTGTTGACTTCACTTAACCAATCCAATAACACGTCTGCAGACAAACTTCCGTCGTAAGTAGATAGCTCATGTTTTGGTTTATGACTCGACATCAAGACTGACTTCAACAGTCGAAATTCCGGTGTCACCCCCTCAAATTCATCTTCAGGTTATGCCACATCTTCGTCACTATCATCTGCTGGGTTTCTCCTTCCCCCAGCTTCTACTGCTTCTAATCGTTCTCGCAAGACACGGAGCTCCTCACGGAGTCCCTCTTCTTCTACCCTCCGGACTCTTCCCCTTCCTCTTCCTCTTTTTCCAACCTCCATTTCGTCCTACTCAACAAACTTTGCTCTGATACCACTTTTGATGGCCCAGCCCTATGGTGACGTGGACGATGTACCACGTGATCACTCTACAGGCCCACGTGATCACTCAAATGTGCTTTCAATCTGCAATTAAATGATCGCACCTTTTCTGCCGGTTGATATGGACACTTGCCGGTTCACACGGTCGATATGCTTCCCGCCTTGTTAAACCCTATTTGCTGTGTTTTCGGGTCATTTTGCTCTGTCGTTCAGCTGAGGGTTACTCTGTTGTTTTTTTTTCACCGTCGCTTCCCGAGCTCTAACCAAGTCCGCTCCTTGGTCTTTCGATGGACCTTACCCTCTGTCCAAACCTGGGGTCTTACTCTGTTGCGGCTTCTGGTGATAAGCTATGGCTCCGGGTTCTCTTTGCTGGGTTAACGAGTTGCTTGAGCGCACAGGGTTCTGCTATTCTTCACCTGTATTCAATGGTAAGGTTCTGGTCTTGGTGTGAACTTTTTAACGTTTGGTTCTTCCGACTCCCATTACTCAGGTATGATTTCTGTACAGGTGGTCTGCAACTTCGGCGCTCCCACTTTACTGGATTCCTCCTCGCTCTCAAAGGTAACTTAACACTCCCTGATTCACTTCACTCTGATTTCTGCAACAAACACTCACAGTTCTTCATGCCTGGTTCTGTTAGGGTTATGGAATGTTGTTTCGGCGGTCTCCTGGTCGGCTTACTTGTAAGTTCTTGACTCCATTACGCTGCACATCTATTACTCTTAGCTCTCTGGTTTTATTATAACCCTGATCTGTTATTTTGTTCTGTCTAAACTTGCTTTGCTCTGGATGCAGGTTGACCTGGTGGCTAGCTGTCGAGGGTTTTGGGTTCGTTCGTCCTCCGGCTTCACTCAACCCTGCCTCTTTTCGTAAACGGGTAGGGTTTGCGCCATCGTTAATGTAGCTGTAGATTTCTTTAGTGTCACTGTAGATTGTGGAGGGTTTTGACAGTCGTAGTGTTTGCCTGTGGCGTTGTATGGACTCAGCCGTGTCTTTTCCGGCGTTTATAATTTCTATGACTCTGTTTTCTCCGGCAATAACTTGTAGTTTCGGCCTTGGAAAGACGTTGGTCCTTTGATAGGTGTAAGGGTTTGTAAATGATTTAATACAGTATTGGTCCACAAATCCTGTGGCAGACTTTTTTTGTGCAGTCGAAACTTACTTTCTGTTTACAATGTATATAATATTTTTATAAAAGAAAATGAGAGCAGTGATGAGCTTATTGATACCTGTTGCCTTTGTAAAGTTCTGTTGTATCGTTTGTTGGAGTTATGTGTCCACAGTGCTTTTCCTTGCTTCATGTATCGATTATCTGTACAATACTGATTGTCGAAAAGATTTCAACCAGGTGACTGTAACGTCCTTCAATTCCTGTTACAGTTAATGTCTTTCTGTTCCAAATTCAATCTTAAAATACACAGTAAAGTTTTATATATAACATATGGAAAATAGTAGCAGTAGATTATTTCATTTGTGAAAAAATACAACTCTGTTACAGGGTTTTTTTTTTGTCTTGTTGTCTATTACTCTCGTTCTGAAAGAGGGGAACCTCCCCTTCTCTTCTCTTTCTGTTTTTCAATTACATGGAAAGCATAACTGCTTATGGAACTGTTCTACCTGAATCCTGTAACTGTCATTTAGTTTCTTTTAACAAAAATTTAACTAAACATTATTCCTTTCCTAAGCTAAACAACTTGTAATTTAAAATGTTCTGAAATAAAATGAAACAAACAATAATTAAAGAAAGGACAACAACCAACTTAGTGACCTGTCCACCCAAGCCTGAAATCTTGGTCTCGTTTCTGTTCTTCTTCTGTGAATCAGTCAGCGGTCATGCTTCTTCCTCGGAGCTGGATGCTCCTGCATCAACTAGCTATTAAATTAGCTATTCGTACTTGTAGGAATGTCTTTCACTATAGATTAGTATGTAATTAATCAAAGTATTGTCATTGATTCCTCGCAATGGAATAGCAATAAACGGAATAGCAATGGAATCGATGGGAAGTTGGTGGAAAATATGGAATCTCTACTGTCAGTTTGAACATCTCAAATACTGTTCCAACTAAGTATTATATCATTCCAAATACAAGTAAGTATTAGCTACTCCTACTTGTAGGAATGTCCTTTAACTATAGATCAGCACATAAGTAATCAAAGTATTGTCGTTGATTCCTCGCAATGGAATCGATGGGAAGTTGGTGGAAAATATGGAATCTCTACAGTCGGTTTGAACTTCTCAAATACTGTTACAAGTAAGTATTACCATTCCAAATACAGGTAAGTATTAGCTATTATGTAGAATTTATTAAATGATGATGATGGTTAACGTCCGCGGAGACCAAATAATGATCTATCGGACCTAAAAAGACAAATTATTTATTTTGATTTAAGATTTTATTCCTATGCTCAAAAAGCTTGGAGAGAAGCCTCCCGAGCTCACTATAATTTTGGCATTGTAAAAGGCTAGGAAGGTCAGTGTTGTAATAAAGGTTGTGAAATTGAGATCTAATGTGGTTGTATGCAGGGCACTCTAAGAGGAAGTGGTTTTCATCCTCGATGCTCCTATTCTCACAAATATGGCAGATCCTTTCCATCCATGGCGTTTTAGGAACTGTCCAATGGCCAGTTTCACTATGGAGCTCATGAGAATTCGTTCTAATGTTTGCTATATTAATTTTCTTCTTTGAGCTAGTTAAAATAGAGAGATACTTTTTATCTTCAATGGTGGGGTCAATGACCTTCTTATAATAACTTAATTTTCTTTTAAACGCTAAATCTTTCTCACACCATAATTTTTCTTTGAACTTAGAAGTAACAATATCTTTAATGTTATTTATGTTTTTCAAAGCATCATTCTCATTGATCTCCCAATAGTTTAACCAGGCCCTTGTGTCCTTATGCCATCGTCGGTTAAGCCTTAGGTGGTTTTGGCTAGAATTTAAAGCTAGCTTAGGAAGTCTATGATTGTCTATGTTATTGAGCTTGTGCTTGTACAATAGAAACCTGAGCATAGCCAGGCTCTCAATAGGAGAAAGACCTGCTTCTATAAGGAGAATAGGATAGGGTGTATTACTTTTAATTTTCAGGTTATAAGTTATAAAACGCTTCTGGATTTGCTCAATCTTTCTCCATGATTCTCTCGAGATGCTGTAGCCCCCAACTTCACAGCCATATAAGATAACAGGAGTGACTAAAGTTTCAAAGACGAACTTGTTTTTATCCCACATTACGAGGTTTGTTGTTTTACAATTATTTTCAAGACCAAAATAAGCTTTCCACCCCCCATTGATCCTTTTCTCAATGCTATGGTTCCAGTTGAGCTTGTGATGGATATCAATTCCTAGGTATTTGTAAGAATACACTTCCTCCAAGTTATTATTGTCATACATAAAATTAGTGCAAGTGTCCTTCTTGGATTTGATTATCATAACTTTTGTTTTGTCAGTGTTAACTGTCATACCCATGGTAGAGCAAAAATCCTTAAAATGAATAAGTAGGAAATTAATATAATTAATTTTATTTTGATATCAAATCTACGAAAGATCTAGATCGATCAAATTTCTTGAAATGGGAACCCTCTTTTAGAATGAAAATAAATTTGTTCTCTATGCTTTATAGTTTGAGAGTTAAAATGGATCAAGACTCCATTAATTTCGCCCTTTAAATAGGCTATATTCCAAATGAATTAGTTCTTAGTACCATATTTTTATGATTATTTTAGTTTTATAATTTTATTTTTATTTTGTTATTTTTACTATTACATTTTTATTTATTTTATGATTAATTTAGTTCGGTAAGTTTATTCTTATTTTGTTATTTTTACTTTTATGTTTTTATTTATTTTCCTGTGAAAATGTTTACATTACAATATATTGATCTTTTCATTTTTTATTTTATTTATTTTATTTGGACATTATCTTATAACATCACTACCATAGTAAGTTGGTTATCTTAACACTGGATCTGCCATGTTCTGAGATGGATCAAATCCCTTGAGATGTAAACCTCTTTTAAAGTGAAAAGAGATTGATCTTCGATACTTTGTAGTCCCAAAGTTAATATGGATCTAAGCTCATTTAATTTTACCATTTAAAAAAGCTATATTCTACGTGAATTAATTCTTA
>APFE030639998.1:61661-72612 GCA_000404065.3 Pinus taeda
AAAATAAAAAAATTTGAAAAATTAAAATTCATATAAGAAAAAATAGCATAGATGCCCCTAAGAGTGGCTTCCACCCCTTCTGCTCCCCATGAGATTTGAACCTATGACCTCTCCATGATATTTGAACCTATGACCTGATGGGAACACAAAAATCAATTGATCTACACCTCAAGGGTAACATGATAAAGCTATCACATGTACAAGATACTAAACAAAAAACTTTACATGATTGAAAAATAATATGATAAGTTTGGCCTCATTTTATGAGAACACAATATAATATGTTAAAGCAATCATATGGAGAGTTCAATTTTGCATATTATTATCCCTGTAGTGATCAAGTAGAGCATTGGATATTTTAGTTAAACCCATATTAATTTGGGTTTGACAAAAAAATGTAAATTAAAATTTATTAGTTTTTAATAAAAAAATTACTTATCTATCTTCAACTTCATTGGTTGAAGTCTTATTTTGCAATGCTTTCAAGTGAGCGTTGTATTGTACCATCCAATCAAATCAAATTTAGATTAAAGCATACCATTTGTCTATTTAAAAGAACATAATAAATGGTAAATCAAATTTGTATTAAAGGTTATGAACATATGTATCTTTCATTAGATTTCATTAGGTGGGATCAATGAATATCAGTAAATTGCTCGACAACAATGAGTCTGACATTGCAACCATTGGCCGGTAAACTTACAAATAAAAACAAAATCTTTGCATCTTAACCATAGTTAATGGAGATGCCTACAAGGTTAAAGCCCACTAATATCATGCTCAACATAAATTCAATGACAATAACTTTGACCTTATAACATAAGCATTATAAAAAAAATCAATAAAGAAAAAGAAATTAAACAAATATTCATACAACTTATTTCACAATTTCATTATTGTCGAGAAAATTTCTTACAACAAATCATAATATCAAAATATTTTATTTAAATTAAACCACAAAAAATACTAAATATACAACGTTGTTAAAATTAATATACTTGAAATTGATGTGTTAAAGCTAATGAAGCTTCTTTTTCAGTAAGGGGTTGAACTTAATCCCACCTAAAAAAATAATCTTAGTATTCTTGTTTTCCTATTCGTCTAATAGAGTTATTGAATTCCCTCCTTACCTATATTCGTCTAATAGAGTTATTGAATTCCCTCCTTACCTATATTCGTCTAATAGAGTTATTAATCTTAGTATTCTCGTTTTCCTATTCCTCTAATAGAGTTATTGAATTCCCTCCTTAAATATGAGTGGTATGAGTGAAAACGTGAAAGAGTATGATGAGTTAAGAAAATAAAAATCCAATTTCCACCAAAAGTATAAAAAGACAACACGAAAATTTTGGAAAGAGGTTGCTACTTATTTTTGACGTTTTATATTAATTTATTTATATTTAAATATTTTATTACCATAAATAGAAATATTAATGAATTATATAATTTTTTTAATAAAAAGTTATAATATAATAATTTTATTTGTAGGTTAATATATAAATTTAAATATTTTAAATTATAAATAGAATAATTTTATTATATATTAATATATAATATTAAATATTTTAAATTAAAATATAATATCTTATTATATGTAAAGTATTTTTTATACTTTAAAATTAAGGAATTTTAATTGTTTTTTTTATATTTAACATGAGTTAATAATGGATTTGAAAAAGATTAATACTAACAAATTATTTCAATGTCAATCATAAATAAAATATTTTAATATTTTCTTATTGATGATTTTTCATGTTATTCATTAAATAGAGAGATTCTAGAAAAACAAGCTTTAAGTCAATTTTAATCAAATCTTCTTCATGCAAGGCTAGCGAGGACGGTTTCTCTTTTAAACAATGAGAAAAAGGAGAAAATATCATTCTTTTGATTGATACTTCTATATCTTAGCTTAGTCCAACAATTTACATAATAAAAAACAAAAATCATATACCAAAGATAATTTTTTACCCAAATATATGCAATATTATTATTATTATTATTATTTAGAATATTCAATTTTCATAACTAAGTATTATTTTTAAATGAAACTACTTAACCTCTTTTTCCCTTTTTACTTAGTCATTTACAATACCATTTACTAAATTACATACTTAACCATTTTCAAACATGTGCATATTCATTTTCTTTTTCTCCACACCTCTTACACCCATTCTTTCATCATTTAATCATTTTTACCTTTTTATTTTTCTAAACTCCCTCACCTTACTTTTGGATTATATTATTTTTTATATTATTTTTATTAAATTCCTTTGCCTTTTCTCCTTTATGAAACATGGAAACCAAGGATGTGCCTATTCTTTTTCTCCACACATCTCACACCCATTCTTTTATCATTTAATAGTTTTTTCCTTTTTATTTTTCTAGACTCTCTCATCTCACTTTTGGATTATATTATTTTTAAAATAAGTTCCTTTACCCTATCTCCTTTATGAAACATGGAAACCAAATAGACATATCATAGGGTGGTCCACTTGGAAAATATTAGATAGACACTGATAACTAAACTTAACACAATGACTATGTAACACATCCAAAAATTGAACAAAATCAACGGAAAAAAAAATTACTATATGGTTTTCCTACTTAATATTTTCACCAAGTAAATATTACTGTTACCATACATGTTATGATTTCCAATGAGATCTACATATTACAATATTTGAAATTATTTATATGTAAAAATGTTCGGTGCTATTTGACATTTCTGAAAATATCTACCAATTAAGGATTTAAGGATTTATGATATTTCACAGTCGAAAGTTATAGCGTTAAACATTACAGGCCCATTATCATTGATGTGAGACAAACCTTTTTATTGACAAGATTATCTAGCATAAAGGGAGGACTTTATGATTTAACTGTGACTATATGCATTTCAGCCTCTTTTCATTTATGCCACCACTACGGCCTCCTTACAGTTGTATGAACGCTCAGTTTATGTGATTGCCTAGATGGTGAGGTCGCTCATCGGAAAGCGTTAATGCGGGTCTACCGTCTGTTCCATCGCCGAGCTTGGGATTCGCCTTGCTTCTGTGATCTCCAGTTGTTGTAGTGAACGGACGGTGGAAGCAGGCTCCGAATTCCTATGCCTCCGGTATAGTCTTCATTTCATTCTCATCGTTCTTCCCTAGAGGGGGTTTCTGTCTGCTCTGTATGGAGTCTCCTAGGCGTAGGTGACTCCTCCTCTGCCTTCTGCTTGCATTTAACATGTATTTGTGTTTATTCTTTCCGGCTGCTGCCATGAATGTTCTGCTCAATTATTACGGTTCTTTGAATTTATGCTGTGACACTGGATTTTTCTTTTTAAGTTTCTCACTCTGAAAGATGAGATGGTTGGTGACGAAGTTAAAATTTTATGCTTTCAAAAATCTTTAAAGGAGGTTTTAGTTTATATATATACATATAATTTCTCAATCGGAAATCTTTAAAGGAGGTTTTAGTTTATATATATACATAGTTTATACATATAATCGCTCATCGGAAAACTTTAATGCGGGTCTGTTCCATCCCCGACCTTGGGATTCGCCTTGCTGCTGTGATCTCCAGTTGTTGTAGTGAACGGACGGTGGAAGCAGGCTCCGAATTCCTATGCCTTCGGTATAGTCTTCATTTCATTCTCATTGTTCTTCCCTAGAGGGGGTTTCTGTCTGCTCTGTATGGAGTCTCCTAGGCCTAGTTAACTCCTCCTCTGCCTTCTGCTTGCATTTAACATGTATTTGTGTTTATTCTTTCCGGCTACTGCCATGAATGTTCTGCTCAATTATTATGGCTCCTTGAATTTATGCTGTGACACTGAATTTTTCTTTTTAAGTTTCTCACGTTGAAAGATGAGATGGTTGGGACGAAGTTAAAATTTTATGCTTTCAAAAATCTTCAAAAGATGTTTTAGTTTATATATACCTATAATTTCTCAATTATATTATAATAGTACATATTAAATATATTTATATTATTTTATAAAAATTTCAATTTTAGGATTTAAATATAATCACTTCCAAAACCTCATAAAAGCAATCACCTTTCAAACTTCTATGGTATATCAAAATAGGAAAAGTATTTTGCAGAATTTAAAAACATATATACATGTAGTTGAAAAATTTATTATTGATTAGAGAGGTTTATTTAAAATTCATTATGATATGTAATTTTGGCTATTCATCAACAAAATGAAATTTTTTAATATAAATTAAGTAATTTTTAAAAAAGCTAAAAATAAATAACTATCAAAATTAAATAATACCTATTTTTAAAAAAAAAAATTACCAATCATGAAATTAAATCTCTCAACTCATGTTATATCCATATTTAAAATTGATCTATTTAAGATTGATCTATACTCTTTTAACATAAACTACATATAATAAAAAATATTCTTATTTAATATTCACATAACTAATTTTTAGAAACATTAAATTTTATACTCAAAGGAAGATGGTGCAGCAAATTTGTTTTTCCGTTTGAATGGAAATTACAATTTCTATAAACTCAATATTTACAATAAATTTTAATAATATAAAAACCTTTGTAAAAATCGATATATAAAAAAAATACCAATTTATAATAAAAATGGCCTACAAAATTTATAATAAAAATGGCCAACAATGAAAAATGTTATTGGTTTTCTTTTTATTTAATTGACCTTAAAATTCCACGGGGAATTCATCCATGTCTAAGATTAGATACTGCTCCAACTTCTTATTATCCTCCCAGAAGCAGCTATAACGTATTGGATGACTATTAATTAATCAGTAGTTGGAAAAAAAAATTAAACAATTATTTCCCAAATTTATATTATAAGCGAATTTAATTTATTTTTTTACCTATTTTAATTTTGGTTTTATTTATAATTAATGATGATAATGTACCATCACATGATAGGGTGATAGTCTATTAAACACACTAAATGTTAAATTACTCAGGATCAATTTGTAAGGACTTGAATTCTCATATTAATGTTGTGGGTTTTTCCGGTCTAATTTCTCTAAAATTTAGTAGGAAATTATTGAAATCACAAGTTTGATGAGTAACCCCTCCACAATCAAAGAACCTTAAGGGTTTTCATAGTGATGAATTGATATATACAGTGAAAAAACTAGTTTAAATAACACAAATCAAGATTTCACCTCAAATTTTTCCACAAGACACTAGCTCCAGAAAATCTAAAAAATAACACTAAAAACAACTCCAATAAAAAAAATGTTAAATCAATCTGTATGGTAAGGACTAGAATTCTCATACCACAACATAGCGCAGTTAAATACGATCAACAACCAAAAATGCACGTTGTACATTGAACCTTAATGCTAAAGAACGAATTGGTGGAGTTGATGAACAAAGACTATGCAGATTTCGTTTATTTAACCACTAAGCTCATGGGTGTGGAGGGGGCAGTCGAATGTCGTTAACGGAACTCAGGGCCAAAATAAGCTTCATTAGGGACAACATTGATTCCTCCCTTGTGGCTTTTCCAAACTATTTACGGAGGCAAGCTCGTGGGTGTGGAGGGGGCAATGCGAACGCCATTAACGGAACTCAAGGCCAAAATAAGCTTCGTCATAAATTCCTCCCTTGTGGCTTTTCCAAATGGTTTATGGATGCGGGCCGAGGCTTCTTCCTCCAGAGAAATACTTGAGCTTCTTCTCAACACCTCTTGTCATGCCCTTACACTGGCAGTACTCTTCCAACCACACTATAAGAGGTGCAGCATCACCGATCACTTTCTTTTCACCAATACTTGCGATCGTAAACTACGTCTACTTTCGATACTTAGTTTATTTTTCAACAGCTAAGCATGTCTTTTGTTATACCATTTATCATATTAATTTCATTACACCATGAATCAACATTAACATGAAATGCACAACAACATAACTGGGAGGGGCAACTCCCTATAATGAGTTTGCTCGTAATAATAATATATCAATATACAAGTTCAATCTTGAGGAAACTCCAAATTTACACTTAGAATATTTTTACAATCACAGGCACAACACGTTCAGCCAGCTCGTCGGCATGCCCAAACGGTCATCTGAACGACTTTTCCGAACTCTTCGTTTGCCTTTGCATGTTCTCCCAAACACGTTTCATTTAACTCGTTCACTGGCAGGTGGTCTCCCTTGAACGCCCAACTCGCCAAGTCTCCACCGGTGAGTCATTCACCGTGCACCCATTCAAGACTTCACCTGAATTGCCATTCACCAACTCGTGTCATTCGGGTGGACGCTTTGTCGCGCCCTCAAATGACTTCCTGAATGACCATTCGCCCGGACGCCCCGTCGTGCCCTCGAACGACCTCCTGCAAGATGCCCTCGAATGATTTTTTTGAATGACGCCCTCGAGCGACTTCCTGCCCGAACGCCTTCGAACGACCTCCTGCATGAATGCCCTCGAATAACTTCTTGCTCGAACACCCTCGAACAACTTCCTACCTGAACGCCCTCGAATGATCCTACATGAATGCCCTCGAACGACCTCCTTTGTTTCGGCTCAGGTGCTTTGGTCCTGCACTCATCTGCCAGCACCTTTGCCTAGATTTCAGACCACTTCGCACTTTAGCCTTCATTCCACCTTGAATGCCCTAAACTTGTGCATTTGTTGATGCCTTAGCTCCTCATCTAAGTTCGTCCATATATATGGCTCGCCCTCCATGAAACGTTGTGACTCCATGCTTGGCCGACCCACCATATAACTCCATTTTAATTCTTGAATGGGTCGGCTCGCCCACCGGCCGACCCAAGTGTCATGTCTCCACGTTTGGCCTTACTTGCCCGTCGCCCTACTGGGACCGCCCACAACCTATATACCCAAACAACCACTGGCACTTAGTCTTTTTTCACGTGTTTCCTCCCACAATGTTGTTTCTCCTCAACTCATCGCCTCCATGCGAACTCGTTTGTATAGGCTGCAGCTCGTGGCCCTTACAATCTTCCCCACTTGAAATCATTGTCGTCCTCGACAATATCTCATCCCAAAAACCATTTGTCACCAAGATATCCATACCAATGCCATATAAATCACTAGTATGCCATACATCGGAAAGTCATCTCAATCCATGATCATCAACCACATCTGTTGCGATCTCCACATGCTGCCCCTACTATGGAACGCTGGTCCCTCCACTCAAGCTACATGCTTATTGTGACATATCGTGTCGACCTCATCATGTATCATCATCGTGTGAATTGTTGTCATGATACTCCAACATAATGCCAACACATCTCTGCACACTGCTATAGCCCCCATTACTCGAGCTAGTTGGGTGATCAGTCCAACTGTCACGCTCAAAACATGAGAATGCACATCCTCATGCCATCATCAATTGTTTCTCAGACTCCTGTCATAACATCAACTTTCTCAAGAATCCTTTTCCATTTAAGCCATGCCAGGTCCATGAAGTAGTCTCCATCTCGTCTGCAACATGCTGTCCATGATGTTTGCTATCAATGTGCCACATGAAATCAACCACAACTATCCCAACATCATCATCCATATATAAAATCCATCTCCATAATATGAAGAGATCCTCTCATCAAACCCGACTCTCGATGTGCCACATCCAGGTCCATGAAGCAACCTCCATCATATCTGTAATGTGCCATCCCTCAATTCTGCCAAAGAAACAAGTATACACTTGTCTCATTGCCCATGTGCTGCCCATCATCATAGACCAATTAGCTCCCGTGTGTAAAAAGTGGTTAAATCTCGACTCAACCCATGCCCAAGTGTTTCCACCAAGGAATCATCATCATTGCAACTCTATCACTCCAAAGTATCTCATACCAATCCTCCTCATCAAGTCACTCTTTCAAGCACACCCATACATGTACTCAAAAGTATGCACCCCATCCTGCATCAAAGTCCCTAACCTCATTTCCTCAATGCATGAGATCCTCCAAGTCCACCATAATATGAAGTCCTCAAAAGTCACAACCTGAGGTCACCATGAGCTCCATGATCCATCTCCAACCAACATCCTAGCAACCATACATGTCTCAACCCAAAAGGTCTTTGCAAGATGCCTCAACTTTCCATGTAGTAGGAATGCTCCATAGTCTGCTCACAAATCCAACCAAGTCCATGGCTTTGTTGTACCCAAGTGCACAACATCTCCATCGGCTCATAAGTAAAACATTTCCATGTCACACCAGCAATTCCACCTGCCCAACATCCCTGCCTTGGAACTCCTCATTGGATGTCCAAGTGATACCCCTACAAGTGCTCCTGCATAATGTGCCTGCATAACACTGCCATGCTCCATGTCTTCAACCTGATGTCCATGACACAAGTTGCTCATGTTATCCAACTAAGTAGACCCATCTCAATAATCGGTCATCCTCATCCAAGTCTGCAAATCGATCTACTGAACTCAGTCACCCAACCATATCATCATCACATGAGTCTCTTCCACCATGGTTCCCCCACTAAAGGTTCCACCAAGACTTCCTCTTGGTCTCAGCCATGAGAATTCCACCCAAGTATCACCATACTCAAGTGTGTGCCCTCCTCCAATCTGTCCATGAGTCATGCTAGGCACTTAGCCAATCCTACATGTGGCTAAAGCATGACCCATTCCTCCACAATGATCATCACGTTCCTCCCTTGTCACGGGCCCTTGTCCCTTCTACCATAAGGTCACAAACAACCCCAACAAGTCCTACAACAGTCAATGACTCCTGCTTCTCCATACAAGGTCCCATCGTAGACATCCATGGTAAGATCACTCCTTGCATCGGCAAACTGATTTTTCTCTTCCACGCATACGGTTCATCTTCCAAAAGTCTCACTGGAACACAAGTATCAATAGTACTTACTTCATCATGAGGCTCCTCCATATGAGTTTCCTCATCCACCCATGTCTGCAAACTGCGCGATCCTGATCCAACTTGAACACTTTCAAGTTCTTCCTTTATCGTATTCATGCCTGCAACATCCTCAAATATCACGGATTCCTCTTCTTCGTCATCGCACTCTGCAACTACAACTCGCTCCATTTCCCAACCAAGTCGAAGAAGTTCGTCATCAACATTCATTTCCAAGACTTCAAGTTCATCTCAAATTCGTGGGTTCTATTCTTTCATCCACTTCAACCTATACAAGGTCAACAAAATCCTCCCTTCGCATTCTTCTAACCCTGCCATGTCTTGTCATTCAACTTGGCCCAAGCATGATTCTTCAGCCGTGCTAAACCTCTCACGAAGTATAACACTTCCTTCTCCAAATATGAATCACCTTTCAGATTTCTTAATCACCTTGTTCACCATCAACTTTGATACCACCTGTCATGATAGTGCAATGGGATTAGCTCCTTGTCATCAATCAGCTCTGATACCACCTGTCACGTTAGTGCAGTGGAATCAACTTCTTCATTGTATTTCACCAGCTCTGATACCACCTATCACGCCCCTACACTGGCGGTACTCTTCCAACCGCACTATAGGAGGTGCATCACCACTAATCACTTTCTTTTCACCAATACTTTTGATCGTGGACTATGCCTCCTTTCGATACTTCGTTTATTTTTCAACAGCTAAGCATATCTTTCGTTATACCATTTATCATATTAACTTCATTACACCATGAATCAACATTAACAGGAAACACACAATAGTATAACTGGGAGGGGCAACTCCCTGTAATGAGTCTGCCATAATAATAATATATCAATATACAAGTTCAATCTTGAGAAAACCCCAAATTTACACCTAGAATATTTTTACAATCACCGGCACAACACGTTCACCCAGCTCGTCGGCACGCCCACACGATCATCCGAACGAATTTGCCCAACTCTTCGTTTGCCTCTACATGTTCACCGAACGTGTTTCTTTCAACTCGTCCAACTCGTCCACCAGTAGGCACTCTCCACCGAACGCCAAACTCGTCAAGTCTCCATCGATGAGTCATTCACCGTGCACCTGTTCAAGACTTCACCTGAATTTTCGTTCACCAACTCGTGTCGTTCGGGCGGATGCCTTGTCGCGCCCTCGAACGACTTCTCGAATGACCGTTCTCCCAGACGCCCTGTCGCGCCCTCGAACGACCTCAAAAAACCCTGCCTGAACGCCCTCGAACGATCCTACACGAACGCCCTTGAATGACCTACTACACAATGCCCTCGAACGATTTTTTCTAAATGATGCCCTCGAACAACTTCCTATTTGAATGCCCTCGAACGACCTCCTACACGAACGCCCTCGAACGACTTCCTGCCCAAACGCTCTTGAATGACTTCCTACCTGAACGCCCTCGAACGATCCTGCACGAATGCCTTCGAATGACCTCCTTCATTTCGCCTCGGGTGCTTCGGTATTGCACTTGTTCGCCTACACTTTCACTAAGATTTCAGACCACTTCACACTTTAGCCTTTGTTCCACCTTGAACGCCCTAAACTTGTGTGTTTGTTGATGTCTTAGCTCCTCACCAAAGCTCGTCCATATATATGGCTCGCCCTCCATGAAACGTTTTGACTCCATGCTTGGCCAACCCACCATATAACTCCATTTTAATTCTTGAACGGGTCGTCTCACCCATCGACCGACCCAAGTGTCATGTCTCCACATTTGGCCTCGCCCGCCCGTTAGCCAGCTGGGACCGCCCACGGCCTATATACCGAAATGACCACCAACACTTAGTTTTTTTTTGCGCGTTTCCTCCCACCGTGTTGCTGCTCCTCAACTCGTCGCCTCCGTGCAAGCTCGTTTGTATAGGCTTCAGCTCGTGGCCCTTACACCTCTCATGTCGTCTTAGAAGTAGACTAGCTCAGTAATGTAAATTCTTATGATATTTGTTAAACTTTGTTGGTTTGGTTTGAATTTGAAAACCCTCTTTCAGGAAAGCCCTCTATTTGTGTATTAAATATGGAAATATGATTTTTATATGAAATTGCACAATTTATTTTTAGTTTTCATTACAAGGTGACGGAGAAACACT
>APFE030640008.1:14584-39409 GCA_000404065.3 Pinus taeda
ATTTGAGCCATTAGATCTTAGGTTTGCACAAAAGTCATTTAGAGAAACAAAAGAGGGAAAAGCAAAGAGAGACTGATTCATTCTTCATGAGCACATTGGAGAAAGGAGGTTGAGAGCTGGAGAAAAGTTCTGAAGGAGAAATTTGTTGCAGCAAGTTAAAGGAGTGATTTATGGGAAAAGTTGGGCACGAAAATTGAGACATAGAAGACATTAGAAGGAGATTTTTTTTGGAAAAAAATCCATACAGTCCATACAACGGTACAGAAATTCGTACAAACTGTACGAAATACGTATAATACAATCCGTACAGTGGTATCCGTATAGTAATATTTTCAGCTTCAAGTGGGCACAGAAATCGAGGCAACGTGGGCACATTTTCAAGGAGTTTTGGGCTGAAGAGATAACTTGTATCTTGCTGTTCTGTTTTGTCTGCAAATTTGCACTGGTAGCACAAGAATTCGATCTCCGTGAAATAGAACTATTGCATATCCTTTCTAGATTTTATTGACTCGGTTCATAGATGAATTTTTTGGTACACTATTTTGACGAGGTTGCTGTCAAGGACTATCTAGAGTGTGTTGAATAAAAGCAGCAGTGAATAAGTTTCCAAAACTTATATTGTTGGCATTTATAACATCATCAAGTCTTGTCTGATCTTGTTTAAAAGAGAAGAAGTTGAATATTTGGTTCTGACGAATTTGAAAAGTCCATTTAAGAATCTCTTTCTGAAGCATTTCTCTTTGAGTTAAAATACTACCAGAGGTAGAGGCACATAGTAGTAGCATATATTCTCAAGGCATCAATTGATCTGCATATGTAAACAGGGCATCTACATATCAAAGAAGTCATCTATAGGCAGAGGCATTATCGTGAGTACTGGAAATGAGGAAGGTGTTGAATAGAGATATTGATGGTTTGGAGCAGTGGAGAAGCCACTGAAAACCAACTATCGACATTGCTTAATAATAACAGCAACAATCTTCTCTAGTGAGCAAAAGGGGTTATCTCTCTCTTGTTGACATACCATCACCCAAAGTATGAATCCTGTTGAGGAAGATGATCAATATGAAATTGCTGTCAAGATGCCCCATGATCTGAGCCTGAGGGATTGTCCATTTGCAACAGATCATACACTACAATGAAAGGTTGAGATCAACAGGCAGCTTCCTAGTAGGAACTTAATAAGATTATAGTTCAAGTCGAAAAATATGTGAAGGCTTCATTGATTAGCATTTCTTTAACGACCAAGGAAACATAAAATATGTTACATTGCATTTAGACAAAAACTGTTATTGTTACAAAATATGCTTGAGTATACTTCACTATGCCTCTATTACAGTATTAGCCTCAATATACCACGATTTTTCTGGAAGATGAAGAAATCCTTGGTCAATTTCATCTCTCTCAGCATACTGCTATATGTTATGTTATTCCAAATACCAATCTCACTATTAATTGGGATAATTGTTTACATCTATGTTGCATGAGGACCTAGCCTTGTCAGTCATTCTTGTAATATCAATTATAAGGTTCTATTGATATACTGCTGGTGTCAGCTGAACAAGCAGAGCATGTAAGCGATTTCACCTGTGTTTTAAGGTTTGGTATGATAACATTTCATCTCAAATATGAGGAAAGGTTGGATGTCCAACTGAAGCAGAATTCAGAGGGAACTATATGGATGACCTTGGCACTTGGATCCAAGGAACAATGACAGAAATGCTGGCAGGTTGTAGACAACTTGCTATTTAGAAGAAGTCATGAACACGGGTGCAACCATTAATTTATGACCGCCTATGGTCTGATGTATTATGCTGGAAATTTGAACTGTCAGGCATAAGCCTAAATCTTGAAAGAAAGGTTTGAAGACTCCCTAATTTCCTACCTCAAGAAGATAGGTACATGATAGGATCCTCTAATTGATTACTGATGTTTATATATATAAGGATGAAGCTCTTTTGGAGCTTCCTTCTAACCTTGAGACTAATCATTACATACGGAGTCTCATGGGAGTTGTTTGTTGGACCTTCCCAGCAGTATAACAAAGAGCATCACCCAAAAAAAAAATCATGGCATTATTAAGTGTTCCAATAAATTATCTACAAAGTGGATGGATCCAATGATGAGCAGGTTGCCAGATAGATGATTTGCACTCTGGAAAGATAAGCTTAGGCTTGTTGTCTCCCTGAGTAAGGGAGTAAGATTAGTTAAATATTTTCTTCATCAAGACATGCAAGAAGCAAAGGATTTCTCTGCTGTAAATCAATATGTTTGCTGTGTATACTAAAGATCCAATACCGTCACCAAGATCTAGTCTTGATTTTTCAAAAAGCAGCTGGGCACTATTCAAGGATCTTTGGTTAAGATTGAACATTGAGCTCTGGGAGCTCCTGGGGGTTACTTATTGAGCTATGAGCGACCATAGGGTGAGTGGTTCACCTTCCCCTACTGTTGATGACATATGCATAGGATGAGTGGTTCACATTCTCCTATGGCATATGAGCAGGATGAGTGGTTCACCTTTTCCTGCGGATACCCCACTGAGAGATGCATATAGGCATCTGTTGACATGTCAGTGGGATGTGGTTCATCCTTTCCCCACATGTAGGATGCTCATTCCCTACGATTATTGGTTGACATGTCGGTGGGATGTGGTTCATCCTTTCCTCACATGTAGGATCCTTCCTATGTTTGATTGTTGTGCCTTGTGTTTGTAAGACGTGGTTCATCCTTTCCCTACTCTTGGTGACTTGCATACGTAGGATGTGGTTCATCCTTTCCCTACGTGTGATTGTGATGTGTGATTGTAGGATGTGGTTCGTTCTTTCGCTACGTGTGATTGTAGGATGTGGTTCATCCTTTTCCTGTGTGATTGTAGGACGTGGTTCGTCCTTTCCCTACGTGTGGTTGTGAGCAGGATGTGATACATTCTTTCCCTGCTATTGATTCAATATCATCCTACCCATGTAGTTTGAGACACATGGAAAGTACCTCTCATCTGGCCAATGAGTTGGGAAAAGTGGTTAGGGACCATAGCAATACTAATGGATGCATCGGGTACTGTCGTACTTCCTATGACTAGGATGCATGGTGTTCAACCACTTGATCTGGGATCAAGTCCGATGGTTATATAGATTGACTTTTTGTCAGTAGAGAGTAGCAAGGTCTTGTGACTCACTCTCGATCGATTCTTCTTTATTATTCATTTCAGTGTTCAACAGAGCAGGACAGAGAAGCACAGAGCAGAGCAAATACATGGATGGTTCATGATGATAGGATGGCATGATGATCTATGATTCGTAGGTGGAATTCTCCCTAGTTGAGAGGGAGTGTTACAATTGGCAAGTAGGGCTAATTGAATTCCTCTCTTCGAGAGGACCAAAATCGATCTAAAGATCATCAAATTTGGATAAGTAGAAGTGGGATTATGAATTTATTCTCTCACTCGAAAATTATTCAAGGTCGACCTTATCTCTATGTCGGCTCAACAATCCAAAAGACATGTCTCTTGACCCCCACCAACTTCTATATATAGAAGCATCTTCCAACCTCTTTTGGCACATTAAAAAGGGTTGATTATGTTTGGGACAACCGAGCTTTTGGAGAAAGATGAAGGGCATTGTTTTTAGGTCTCTCTTCTACAACAGGGGCCAAGATTCTTTTATTAGGTAGGCCACAGATCTCAATGGAAATTTTGGGTTGTACTCATCATCCAAGTGCAAGTATCTTCTCTATTTTGGGGCCGCAGGTCAAGGAGCATGTACAGTGAAATAACAAGAGCCATTTGAGTTTGTTTAGGGTTGTGTTATCTCTGTAAAGTAGGTCATAGAGAGCCGAATTAATTGGAGGAGATATGGGCAATGTGGGTGCCTATTGGAGCTGCATACTAACACAGATAAGGGCCGTAGACTTTCCTGTAGTGACAGTATGTGTACCAATACGCTCATTTGAGGAGGCCAAAAGGTGTATCACCTTATTTTGGCAAGGCCGCAGTCAAGGGAATATATATCGAAGTGTTGAGACCAGTCTTAAAGCATAACGCTGGGGTTTGCAGTAGTGGGTGAGGTTGTTGTAAAGCCCTAACCATAGAATGAGAGGCCTGATTCTAGATCATCTTCTAAAGTCAGAAAAATGGCAGTGTATTGTTTTCTTTGTTGAGCCACAACTAAAATAATGTATCAGGTGAAACATGATGAACTGAAGAAACCCTAATCAGATTAAGATACCTCTGCAGTATGTCATCACCTTATGAAGGCTCCGATCAGCAAGTCACCTTGAAGTAGTGTACTCTCTCACTCTCTATTGAACATTTGATATTAATAATAAGAAGATTCGCTCAAGGGTTTTCTTGATCTTGGGGTTTTTCCCTAGCTTGAGCCATATCTTTGTGTTCTCTTGTCTTGGCTAGTCTTCTGCACTTACATTTAATGTTATTTCAGTAGTTACTATTATATGATGATGATTATGATGCTGGTCAATGTGATGATAAGATAATGGGTTAATGATCTCATGATGTAACTAACCTAAGCAAAGAACATGTTAAGCCAAAATTAACACCTCAATTGTGCATTTTCTTACTCCCGTGGTTTTAGATTTGATGCCAAGGTGATGGATGGATTCCTCACTTGCGTCGAGAAGATGGTGTCGTATGAGCAAGCATGTGAAGATATTTCTGAAGAAATGGAGATATGTATGTTGGCAGGTTGCACATTTAGTTTTAGCATGGCTATTAAGGATAGGAAGACCAAAATGCCTTGTAAGCTTCAATTTGTTTCAAATTTCAATGTCTCTTCATAATTTTTTTCAAATTTCATATTTCAATGTTTTTCTTCTTTGTTTTAACTTTTAGATGCTTGGTGGACAAACTATAGTGGTAGAGTACCCAATCTCCAAAAGCATGCCCTTTGAGTGCTCAACCAAACATATAGTTCATCCGGATGTGAGCACAATTGGAGTGTATTTGAAAAATACACACCAAGAAGCGCAACAAGTTAAAAAATTCAAATTAAATATTTTAATTCATTATATATATTTAATTTTTTTTTTAATATCTAAATATATAATTATTAATTTACAATTTATGACCCTCATACAAGTTGGAATTCCAATGCATTAATGACATAGTCTACATTTACTACTATCTCGATTGTGGGTGAGGCAACTTTAGAAAACCCTTGACGTGGATGCCATCTCATTGGATAAGATTGACACTACTGCTGCATGGAGGGTTGAGATCAAGAGGTTTGTCATGGAATCGATTTTTGATTGGTTAGAGAAGGAGGCATTGGATGAGGTAGCGGCTTTAGGGAGAAAGAGGTCGAGGAGGAGGAGCAAGAGATGGCGGAGGAGCAGCAAGAGGAGGAGGTGACACCACTTAGAATGGTCACCAATAGAGGACATCAAAAGTTACATCCTATTTCTTCTTCTAAAGTACGTCAAAAGTCCAATTCTTGTCGTAGGGCCTTCTTCCTCTATTTACCTTTTATAGTAAAAAGGACAGAGGAACTCACTATTTTATGTACCTAATATGATTGTAGATGACTTATGATGATGAAATACATCAATTATATTTTTTGTTGGTATTTTGACTCTTACGGATGAGTCAAGACACTGGATTTAGGACATGATTCACTATTGATATGTGATGTAGCACTAGATTTCTTATACATCTTATATATTAGTTTTCTTTTCATATTTATGTGACAATGCATTTATCTGATGTTGTGGATACTTTATATGCTAAAAAAATTGAAAAGAATGATTATCTATATATATATATATATATATTTTTTTGGTCTAATTTTAAAATTTTGCCAATGTTTTGTCGATTTTTACTGATTTTTTATGGACTTTTATGACTTTTTTTTTTTCTTCGTTTTTTGGACCCTTGCTGGTTTATTCCTGGTGCTGACGTTTTCAACATTGATCCTTAGAAACTTTCTCAATTAGCCATGATCTAGGGTTGATGGCGTTCGAACAAGATGTAACATTCCTAGTGAAAGTGCCTGAATCCAATATGCCATTTTCTCTCATGAATTGTTGGCTATTGAATCTTGATATCCTGTCAGAAAAGATCATGGTAAGCAGATTTTGCACTCGAGAATTTAACCTAAATCTTAGATATCTTGACATTGAAAACATCAACCAAAATGACACTATAAACTATATTAATGTACAAACAAATATTGTTGATGATATCATCAACGAACATATAGATCTGAACTCTCAAAATACATTTTTTCCCCTCTAATTGTAAAGATTAAACTCACAAAGCAAAAGTGCAAATCTCCAATTTGCTCATCATCAGAGTGTTACACCCTTCATCTCTTTAATAGAGTAAAAAATAAAGCTAGATACAATGTATTTGGACTCAGGCATGAAGTACTTTCAACTGACAGGGTCAAACCCTAACCTTAATCAATACAGTGAGTGTGCCCTTCTAAATGTATAATAGTGCTAGAGTTTATGTGCCTAAAAAGCGCTCATCAATCCTAGAGTACCAAGCATGTGGTGCTTGCTTTAGCCCATAAAGGGATTTGTTTCAACCTACACACATGTTTGTCATGCCCATGCACAATGACACCATTGAGAAAGGCTGTCTTTACATCTATATGATATAACTTCCAATCAAACATTGATGCTAGAGACATGATAGTCTTGATAGAAGTATAAGCTGACAATTGGAGCAAAGGTCTCCTCATAGTCACTCTGTTTTTATGAGAGAATCCTCTAGCTACAAAACAAGCCTTGTACTTCTCTCTGTTGCCTTTGGCTTTGTGCTTTAACTTGTACAGCCACCCAAAATCAACCATTGGTTTCCCCTTTGGTCTAAGCACAATCTCCCACACATCATTTTGCATGATGGAGTTGTGCTCCTCCACCATGGCATCCTGCCATACTTACTCACCCCCTGCCTCCTATTGAAGGGTTCTGCTTCTATAATGGAAGACATCAGTGCAAAATAATTGGGAAACTTCTTAGGAGGATGTTTTACCTGAAAATAAGTCTTTGAAGCACCAACTTGCTCTTCTGCATCCTGCAATGTCTATGTGAGCCACATAGGCCAGCTGGGTGTAGTGGCACAGTGGCTGATAAGGTTGTCTTGGTACCTGTACCATCATCTGACTGATCCAACTTTGATAATACCTGGAATCTGTGGATCAGTGTTCGAGGCAGCAAGCTTCTCAGCCTTCTTGATTTCGGCTGGAGGGTTTTGAGATTTAGAGAACCCTGCATCCTTGCCAAACTTGACATCTTGGCTTATGACTAACTTTAGTTGGGATGGAATATAGACTTTCTAAGCCTTAGAAGTCTTTCTGTATCCCGGAAAAATAACCTTTAAACTAGAGGGTTCCAACTTGGTTCTTTTATCCTCGGGAATATAAATATATATAGGACAATCAAGACAACAAAAATGTGATACTTACGCTTTCTTACCAATAAAAGCTTCTTATGGTGCCTTGTCCTTCAATATTCTGTTCGGGACACATGTTTAGAATGTAGACTGCTTTGCAACATGCTTCTGCCCCAAGATACATGGGTAGAGTTAGTTCATGTATCATTGCCTTGGCAGTTTCTATGATGGACTTGTTCTTCCTTTCTGCAACTCCATTCCACCATGGGTTGCAAGGCACTGTCAGTTTCCTCTTGATCCTTGCTTCCCTGCGAAAGGTGCAAAACTCCTTGGAGACATATTCTCTTGCATTATCTAATCTCAATACTTTAATCTTCTTACATGTGTGATTTTCTACAAGAGCTTTAAACTATTGAGATTTCTGGAAGACCTCATCCTTGGTTTTCAAGTAGATATGGGTCTTCTGAGAGGAATCATGAATAAATGAAACATAATTTATGTTACCTAATAGCGAACTATCATTACTTTATCCAGCATTTTTATGGACATTTTCTTTTTAATCATTCATCTGTTGGTTGATTAAGCTTCCTTTTCTGTTTGTCTGGTTTTATAAAAAGCATTATATCTTCATGTTTGAGCTCTCAAATTTCTTTGAACTCTCTCCCTATAGTTATTGTTACCTCACATTTTCTTATGAACTTGACTGTTATCAGCAAGATATGTGGAGCTGAGACTAGCAAATGCACATTGAATCAGATAGCTTTGCAATGCTAATATTGCCCTCTAAGAGAAGTAACTTTTTGTGCATTGGCTAGTCTCCAATTTGAGGTATCCTGTCTTGAATTGTGGCACACTAAACTTTCCTGTTTTGAGTTTGTTCATGACTGTATCTATGTTGTTTGTCTACAATCTACATCATTGCATATGCAACATATGGCATATATTTATGGAGATATTTCTTATGTTTTTGCAGTCTGTACGAAACCCAAATAGCTTCAAACTTGCTGTGAGAAGATTGGAAGAGGTTGCTCTGTCTGTTAGGGGAATCGAGAGGGTCCAGGCACTACGAAGGTGGTTGGTTGCGATCAAGCAAATTGACAAGGATTCCAAATCTACGGTTCATCTAGGAGAGAGAAACAATGAACAGGTTCACATATCTGATGATGGCAGTGCATCACCAAGAAAAGCTTCTATGGTGAGTCTACTAGATTGACAATGTTTTGGTTATGGTATTTTTATTTTCTCAGTGCATTACAGATTCTACTTGTAACATCAAGACGCGGAGAAATTGATCATAGCATCCAAACATTGGTTGGACTAAAATTTTTCGTTACTACATTAAGGCATGCCTACTAAATTTAAAGCAGAAATATATTAAAAAAATAGCACACATCATGAATGTTTTTCAAAACCAACCTGTCTCATTCTTTTATAGCATCGTTGCATGAACTTTCCATGATCCGATTTTATACAATCTTATTGTCTTGATCAACTTCTGTGTATATATGCTTCTATCTAGCCTGCATTTATAAAAATCCTTACTAATTGTAGTTCATGCAATTCATGTTCATTTCTTATTTGAATTCCATCAAGATTACGTGTGCAAAATTGAACCAAACAATTTTCTATATTTTATCCTTTGTCATAAAGATATGTTAGATTCTGATGTGCCATTGCCATTGTGGCAATACTGGCATGGTAACTTGTAAAGTTTTGAAGATGTTCTATGCGAAGAGCAATTTCACTTTTCTCACAGCAATCATACAAGTAGTTAAGCAAAATGCAGATAGAACATATAAGCAGATCTTACAGAAGACATCAGAAACAGGAAAAATGTGTGTGTTCGTTTCGGCGGTCAACAGGATGCTTCAACCAGCAAAGTCTTCTTTGGTCAGCCAGCCCAGCATGTGTCACAACAACCCTCCAACCAGTAGATGAGTCAACCCAAGTCAATTCTACAAAAAGTCAACGCTGTCCTGAAAAGTCAACGCAGGGGCAGCAAGCTAAAAGTCAACGCAGCAGCAAAACGGTCAACCCTTTGACCTCGATTTTTGTGCCAGGTAGTACGGCCTTCAAAAATCAAACCTTCCACAAGTTTTCAGCTTGATTGGACCAAGCGTTGACCAAAGTCAACGCTGGTCAAACTTTCTGCGAAACCCTAGCAGCAGAAAATCGTACTGCAGCTCAACTGTACGGTCTGTCCTCTTCGTCCTTCCCACGTGTGGCTGAAATTCGTCCTTCAGGTAGCTCGTACTCTTTAGGATGAGAGAGGAAGATGTGAGTTGTGATGTGATGAAATTCTCTCCAACTTTTCCTTTATTTATATCCATCAATGAGGGTGTGTGACACATCTGTTGGGCATGTGAGCCTACATTACAAAACTGGCCGACCTTGCACATATAATTTATTAAGAATAATAAATTCAAAATATAAGTTCTGCTCATCGGATTAAGACTATTTTTATATGGATTTTACACCTCTCAGAAAGAGGAATCCAACAAAAATATTAGCCTCTTAATCTGAGCATCAGAACATGGAGTTTGGACCTAGTTGTCCAAATTTAACATAACTGGTTTACAAAAGCCATTTTGTTTTCTTTGGTGCTAAGCATCTCCACAAAACTTTTCAATTTATCCTTGATCAATGGCTTAGTGAAAATATCTGATCTTGACATCTGCAATAGATCAATATGATCCCCTTTGTCTATGTTTGTTCTCTGATGTAGTAGTTATGAATTTTAGTGTCTATGGTTCTTGCATGAAACACTATTTTTTTGTAAGTTGGATACACTTTGATTATCAGATAATTATCTTTTTGAACAATATTGATGCAATAACTGCTGCCACCTTGTACTTATGCTTCTTTGGAGGATGATGCACTGGTTGATTGCCTTTTTCTACCTGGGGAGATTACTTTTAAGCACCATGTTGAGTGGATATCTTGTGTAGATTTTCCTTTGTCTATGCAACCTGCCCAGTCTGAATTTGTGTGACCAGTCAGCCTAAAGCTATCATTTTTTCAGTGTGCACATAATTAAGGGCAGATTCAGTGTTCCTTTCACATATTTCAAGATTCTTTTTGTTGATTTTAATGAATAGCTTTGAGAAAATCCATAAATCGTCCTACAATGTCAACAATACAACTTATATTTAGTCTAGTAATGCTAAGTTTGATGAGATTCCATATCAGATGTGTATAGGGTATTGTATCCACTTACTTTGAGTCTTCATAAGCCAATAATTTCATATCTGTGTTAATAGGGCTTGCTGCAGATTTACAATCAACCATGTTAAAACTTAAATTTCTTCTTCACACTTAGTTTGGGATATGAATATGTCCAAAGCCACTGTGCTAAGTCCTTCTAGCATTGTTGCTAGTTTATAGATCTATTAGGATTTCCATTGTGGATTTGTCTTGGTCCTTCGAGACACCCACTAAAATAATCTGTTGCCAATCCCTCGACTTGTATGGTTTCCCTCTCTCACTTTGAAGGATGACCTCTGCCAATCTTGTTGGAAACACTGGTATAGTTCTTCATAGTATCATATCTTGTCACTTCTGACTATTGTGACCTGCCTCTCTTTCAACGGTTCTGGGCTGTTTTGGGCTCTTGCAGCTACACGTATTCGGTACTGCACTATCTCTAGCTGCTAGCTAGCTGGATGCTGCCCTGTGGCTTCCTTTATCCAAGGCCCGTCTCCTTGGCAGCCTCTAGGTTTGATCCTCTGCAGGATTGTTGCCACAATCCAACCCTGTTTGCTTCAATGGCAACCACCTACTAGTGGCTGGCTGGCTATGCTCAACCTTGCTTGACCCTTGCTTAAGGCCTATTTCTCATGCCCAACACACCCTTTCTTGGCTCCTGTGATACTCTCTCTCTACTTTCCACGGTATTTGCATGTGCCGGCCTGACTCAGACTGCTACCTTATTTGCTGGCTCGACTCGTGGCCTAGCTGTCTCAAGTCCTCTGTTTGCCATTTTGTTGGGGGCTGAACCTCCGGGTCCTTGTAGCGGCTATCCTGCTGGCCTTTCACGTAATCTCCTTGCCCGTCTGCTAGTCACTAACTTACCTGCGACTGCGGCTAGCCCGACTCTAATGTGTTTTGGCGATCACTTGTGCTTATTTGTTGGTTGTTGGCGATCACATCTTTCTCTCTCTTCATCTGATTGAGTCGTACGAATTTCAGGAAGCCTGTTCTGACAGTATTTGGGCAAGGAAATTTTGTATGATGTACTGTCTCTATCTCTGCTGAACTTCTGAAGAATAATAAGAAGATTTGATCAAAGGGTTTTCTCCACATTGGGGTTTTTTCTGGCATCTGCCAAATATTGTGTCCTCTTGTCTTGGCTTGTCTTCTGCTTATTGTTTATGTTATATCTGCATTTACTATCAATGTTAATGTAATTGCTAATCTGGAAATTGATATTGGGCTAATAAGAAAAATTGAAATAAATTGCTCTAAAGCATAGAACATACCATTGTTATCTAAAATTAACAATTTTGCTACCACATATGGTTGCGACTGAACTTTGTGTTTTTGCAATCCCTGTCCGAACTTGGCTTCCATGGTCATTCAGAGATTGGTTTCAAAGTTTACACTCAGAGACCATGTTAATTTCTATACCTAGTGCCTAACACTTTATTAACCTAGTAGATTACAGATCTATTGAATGATGTGGCATGGCAATACGCTGACATGAAGCATGGCAGCAGGATGCCATGTGGAGCAACTGAAGGCTACCACCTGGACCTTTACAAAGCATATGTGGCACTTGGTCTTATCTCCTGTGTGGCGGTGGAATCTTTTGTGTAGCATTGCGTGGCAGAGTTGGTTGGCAGGTTTTAAATTTTGTTTTCATAATCCATAATTTAGTTAAATATGGTTCACGTCCTAGTTTGTAATGAATATTACATATATATTATATCCCAAAAGTCATGTGTTGGATAAAGTTATATCCCACAAAATTTTGTAATAGCAAGAGTTGAACCCAGGACCGTGCCATATATAACCAAATGGCTTACCACTACACCCGGATGTAGACGTGAAGATATGGGCACATATTTTATTAAGCGGGTGGTTTGAAAATATTGCTTTTGGAAAATAATCCACAAACTCATGTAACGGCAAGAGTCGAACTTGCGACCTTTCCAATATAACCCACACTCCTTACCATTGCATCATGTCTTTTTCATGTAAATTATTGAGCCCAAAATTGTTTACAAGGTGCAATTTTGCAGCAGTTTGGGGAATAAAGGTCATAGAGGCTTTTTATTTGCGAGAAGAGGCTTGGGAGAGTGCTCCAACAGTGCTATAGTCTTCCTAGAAGAGTCTGAAAGATATTTTTATTGCATGTTGGAGATCATTTTGATGTAAGAAGGCACTTTGATGTATTTTTGCACCTTTTTAATGCATCGGATTCTCATTTGAACTGGACCCAGAGATGTAGCCCAGGAGAGGTGAACTCTGTTAATAACTTGCTATTATTTGTCTTTCTTATTGCTGTTTATTCTTCAATTTTGTCTTTTAAATTCTCATTAAACTTTATTAAGTCCATTTAATTAATGAAGTTTAGAAAGCATACAAAGGCGATTTAAGCATTTAATTTTGGATTGCCCTTTCATCTCCAAAATACCTACTTATGCACTTCTCCATAAAGGGTATTGAGAAACATGATCAGCGTTCAAAACTATGAACTTGATAAAACTAGAAACTTTACCAAAGTATCAAATCTTAGAAAATGAGAGGACTCTTTTGAAACTCTTGCTTCTCCATAAAGGTATCTAGAAACACGATCAATATTCCAAAATATGAAGAATACAAGGTTTACCAAAAAAACAAATCTTGAAAATCTGAAAGTATCCTTTTGAAACTTTCACCTTCCATGCACGTGCCACATATTGCATGTCAGGTGTAAGCATGAGAATCCTGTTGAACTCAAGAAAGCTATTAAACTCTATACTAATATGAGCGTGATCGGCTGTTGAAAAAAATGCAATGAAGATCTCCTACAAGAAAACTATTGATTGTTTATCCCGAAGAATGAAGCTTTGTGACCATGGGCTAAGGTATAGCTAAAGCACTTACGAACCATTGATGTCAAGTCATCTACTAATGTATAAAAAAAATCAAATTTACCGAACTTCATTCTAATGCATTTATGAACTATTGTTACCTTTTTAACCATGATATTCTTTCAAGAAGTTCATTCTAAGTGATAATAAACTACATTGTTATCAATTTTGTTTTCCATTTCTATCAAAGCATTTGATGCCAGTTGTAGAAATTTGATAAGACATGCAAGATAGGAAAGCATAACAATAGATCTGCTGGCTATTCGCCAATTAAAAGCTTCAAATAAGCAAGCATTCATAAAATGAGAGATAAGAAAAGCCCTTCTGTTAATGAACAAATCTCCCAATACAACGATCTGTCAGACTGTCACTCAAGTATGGAGTTCATATGGAATGCATACACTGACCACAAGATATGAAAATAAGAGATAACTTGAGATACTTAAGAAGACTATATGAACGTCCTTATATTGTTTTGTAATTGGAGTAATCATATCCCATGAACAATTTGGGACAAACTCTTACACATTAATGAGTAATTAATTGCAATAAAGGGCCCAAATGTGTAATTAAGTCAGACATTTGAGATTCTCACTATTGAAACTGTTAATTTGGCAACTAGGGCCATATTCCACCTTATAACAACTCATTTGATGGAGATGATGATTGCATTAAATTTCTCTTTTCAAGAAGACCAAAATTGATATAAAGATCATCTCATTTGCACAAGTAGAAGCGTGATTTTGAATTTATGCCCTCACATGTGCAAATTGTTTAGGTCGGCCTCATCAACATGTAGGCTCAAGAAGCCCAATGGACGTGTCTCATCACCCATAACGAATTGTATAAATACAAGTGACATCACACTTCATTTGGCATCATCATCACTCGCACATTCTTCTCTCTACTTCTCTCATTGGTTCCTACAGCTATTGGGAAGCTCCTTTCTCTCTCAAACTTGTGGCAAGAAGGACGAGTTTTCTGGGCTGAGTTGTAGGACCAAAAATTATATGCCACAAACCAAGTTTGACCAACATTGACTGAGGGTTTGTTGACCAGCTTTGATTGCATTTTTTGGAGGATCTTTTCTGTCTCTTTAGGCCCAATTTTTGGGTACAAAAATCGAGGGAATTTGGGCCGTTTGACCAATGCTGACTTTAGGGTTGACTACAGAAAATTACAATAGTTTTTTTTTCTCTTTTGACCGAGTTTGACTGAGCTGTTTTGCACTGAATTTGACCTTCAGGTCAGGCTGAGTTTGACTGGGGAAGACCGAGTTGTTTTGAGGATGTGATTTATTGCTGATTTGACCAACATTGACTTTTTGGTTAGGGCTGAAGTTTGACTGCAGAAATTGACAGGACTGTTTTGACTTTGAATTGGGCAAGTCAATTTGACTTTTGTACTCTCTCTTTGCTGAACTTTTGATATAATAATAAGAAAAATTGATCAAAGGGTTTTTCCCACATTGGGGTTTTTCTGTGGCATCTGCCAAATCTGGTGTCCTCTTGTCTTGGCTTGTCTTCTACATTTTGTTTCATGTTCTATTACTTCTAAAGTCATAACTTATGATACTTTTCTTCAATTTGAATTATGGCACCGAAGATTTGCTCACCTTCATTGCAAAGCCTTACTTGGAGTAAGGAAGATGGTAACAGGTATGCCCGAATTCAACATAGATCATGAAGGTGTTTGTCAGGGTTGTGCAGCTGGGAAACATAAAAGGGGACCATTCCTTTCAAGTGAAAGTCAAACTACCGACATTCTTCAATTGGTCCATTTTGATCTATTTGGTATGTTGCCCGTAATATCATTGGGAGGATACTTATACTTGCAATGTTTGTGGATGATTTCTCTCCTGCGTTCAACAAAACAACATTTCGATTTTCTTTTTATTTGTATAATGTATATGTTTATGATTTGAGTTAGGGTTAGTGTAGGTGTTTTGATTTTCATTTTTTTTTTTGGTTCATTTTGATTTTGTAATCTATGATTTTTTATTTTTTGATTTAAAAATTACGAAATTAAAAAATATCTAAGACAAAGTTTAAAAAAAAAAAGAATAAAATATAAAATTATGAAGTGTGTTTTTGTTTTGATTTAATAAAAAATAAAAATTCAAAATTTCGGTTTTGTTTTCATTTAAATTTTATTTTTTTTGTTGTTTTATTTTGACTTTGTTAAAATAAAAATCCCTAAAAATATCTAAAAAATTTATTTAAAAAAAAATTCTAAATATTTCAATATATAAATATATATATATATATTTTTGACATTTGATTTTTTACTTTTTATTTTTTTTATCTAAAATTCTGAAACTTAAAAAAAATCTTATATATTTAAAACATTTATAAAATCTTTAAAATTTTAAAAATATAAAAATCTAAAAACTCTTTAAAATATAAAATCTTTAAAGTTTTTAAAAATTCTAAAAATTTAAAATTTGTGATTAAGGATTTAAAATGAAATAAATTAAGGGGTTTTCGCTTAAACATTAAAATTTTTAATGTGGCCTATGGCCCATTAAAAATTTCGATTTTTTACCCGTTGATTTGTTTTACTTCATTAATGTTTATTGCCTAAATTAAAGTCCTTTGGTGTTTCTGATGTTAAATGCTAAATTTAAATTTTATGGTTCTTCTATGGTCAGGGTGCGATAAATCATATTGACTTTTGGAAAAGGTTAATTAATCCTAGATCTGGGCAGTTGATGAAAATCATTTTAAATCTAGAATATCTTGTGTGTTACACTTTTGGGCGTTTGTATTGATTATTCAACACTGTCATTATTCGTCACATATTGGAAAATTATTTTGGATAGCTTGTTTTACTTAATCTACGGTTAATTGATCATAAAGGCACCGATCTATAATTGTTTCTATCTTGTGGTCGTATCTTGGTTACATTAGCGTTTAATCTATTCATCTGAATTAATCGAGATTCATTTAGATTCATCAAGTTGTCCATCATTAAAATCTCCTAGAGCCCATGATCCACAGGATTTCTCATCCATTTATCTTAGGGATTACCCTCCTTGACTTGCCTAGGAGAGAGTCTAAATAGAGTGAGTAAGGATTAAGAGTGACAACCCTTACTTTGAGCATTGTCATGGTGCCTAGACACTCTGTGCGACAACAAGCCCAATGTCAATTCTCAGTATAGCAATCACATTAACATGAAAGTAAAATGCTGATTGGACATAAATGAAATCAATAAAAGACAAGCCAAGACAAGAGACACAAGATGTGGCGCTCGCCAGGGACAAACCCCAATGTGGGGAAACCCTTTGATCAATTCTTCTATGTTCTTCAATAATTCAGTAGAGAGAGAGAGAGATAGTACAATATCACAAATATGTGATTTACAACAACAGGTAAGGAATCCTTGAACAACAATAACAAGGGTGATCAATCATCCCCAAAAATGTCCTCAAGACAACCTAGGAGAACTCGGTCTCCAACAGCATTAATGGCAACCCAAAACAGTCAAAGTAAGATGGTCAAAACAACAGTGAATGCTACAACAAACTGCAGCCATCCCTAACCAGTCAACACTGTCAGAAATGTGCCCTCAAACAGTCAACGCAGACTTGTCCGGCACTTCGGCTAGCCTAGGAGAGGCTAGCCATACAAAACCGCAGTCAATGGAGGTAATACGCTGGTCAACGCAGGTCTAAATCACCCCAAACAAGATGCTGCACTTTCCCGCGTCCTTGCTGCCCTAACTACGTCCTCCCACAATGATGCCCTAGCTCCGTCCTCTTTCCCACGTGAGATCTGCGTCCTCCTTCCTTGGTATACCCAAGAGACAAGGAGAGAGGAGAGATGTGTGGATGAGATGAGTGCTGTAATGCCTCAAGGTCTCCTCTATTTATATGCCACGTTGAGGTTTAGCTAGGGATGTGCATCACTATTTTACATGCTGGCCGACCTTGACAAGTTATCAAGAAATATAAATAAATTCATATCTCCATGAATACATGTCGGAATCGGATGATCGTTAGATCAATCCTACATCTCTCGACGAGAGGAATCCAAGAAAAATATCAGCTGCCATAAATAAGATGTGACCCACATGGAGTTTGGCCTTAGTTGCCAATTTTAACAAGAGGCCTCCTCCTCATTTTGGCCCTTCACTCACTCACACATCTCTCCCTCATTGTTTGGCTACAGATCTTTTGAGGCTTCTCTCGCTCCACACGTGTGAAGAAGGGGCTGTTCTTTTGCTGTTCCTGCGTTGACCATCTTTGATTGTGGTTTTGTGTGGGGTATTTTTGTTTGGGCGGGCCGCAGTTAAGGCTTGCTATTGCGTTAACTAGGTTTGAATGGATATTTTCAGATTGTTTTTGGGCTGATTTGACTTGCTGTTTGAAGCGAGTTGACCAAGTTTGACCGAGCTGTTTTGGAGGTCAAAAGCTACCCTGTTGACCAACGTTGACTTTTGGTTAGGGCTTTCTGTTACTGCTGTTTGACTGGTCAGATTTCACTTTGATTGGGCAAGTGAATATTATATATTGTACTCTCTCTCTCTGCTGAACTTTTGAAGAATTATAAGAAGAATTGATCAATGGTTTGTCCTTGGCTAGTGCCATATCTTGTGTCCTCTTGTCTTGGCTTGTCTTCTACTGTTATTGTTTATGTTCTATTTGCATTTTAGTATCATGTTGATATGATTGCTAATTTGGATATTGATATTGGGCTGATAATAAAATTGAAGTAAAATTGCTCCTAAGCATAGAACATACCATTGTTATCTAAAATTAACAATAGAACATTTGGAAGCTAATTTCAGCTAAATAAAAGGTGATCTTGCTTAATTTCCTTGCTCTGGTTGCATTGGAAATGTCAGATATGAAAAAAGTGTTAGTTTTTCCCATTGTTATTTGAACTGGACCTGTCATCGACCGGGTAGACCCCTCAGACTGAGAACTGGTTGGAAACTAGTAAAAAAACCGGACCAAAAATCTGGTCAAACAAAAACTAAGTTACCAGAAAACGGATATGGGAACGGATACGGGTACGGGGTTTGAAACGGATACGGTAAATTTTCAAAAAATCTGGATACAATACGGCGAGAAACGACACATAATAAAATATATATATATATATATATATATATATATATAATATATATTAAAAATAAAAAATTCATATTACCATTCATATTTCAGAATCTAGAATATCATCTATGATCTATCATGATTCATGATTCATCATCATCAATTCAAGTTTCAACATATGCCATATGGCATAAACATTCAACATTGCCATCATCATTAACGATTATTATAACATTCATGATTCAAGTTTCAAGTTTCAACATATCATCAAGTTATCAACATGACAAGTTACACAGTACGACAATTTAAAACGCTGTTCCAATAACCAATATCACACTTCTGCCATGGTCCAAACCATTCACATATACTATACATGGATTATTTCTTAGGACTTCTATTTGAATAATAATAAGTTGGCTTTTTAAATCTAAATACTTGTAATCAATTCCGAACAGTTTTGCAAGGGAGTTTATCAACAATTTAAATGCTTGCTTCCTCAGAGATAGATGCCCTAATGAGGACCAGGCCACCAAACTAACAATAATCAGATCCAAACGAAACCCTAAGAGAACTGATGTGTAGACCTCAGGACCCTCATTGACTGAACTTTGAAAATTATGTATGATAAGGTGCTAAAACAAAATTTCTAATGAGGATCTAATCTTTAGTTTGATGAGAAAAGTTAGGACTACAAAACTGCACTTCAGATCAAATAAAAGCCTTAACAAGTCCAAACAAATCCCTGAGATATAAAAGAATAAAAAAATTCCCAAGAACCAAAATAAAATAAAACAAATAGGCTGCCACAGAGCTTTATAATGTGAGAAATGCTACAACACAGCTACGTTGGCCTCAGAATTTTTCTTTTGACCTCAATGAAACCCAAATTCAAATCGAAAATAAAGACTGCCCAAATCCCTTAGCTATTCTTTTGAATCTGTCTTTTATTCTTCACAGAATCGAATTTCCATTTTAGAGCTTTCTCATTTATATTATTCGTTAATCTCTAAAGGACTAAAGAATCGTTATTATATAGTTTTCTGTTGCATAGAAGGGGATTCATAGGAGGACCGTTGGATTCCTATTTTGGAGGAGACGTTAGGATTTAAAAATAAATTTAAGGTTGACTTCGAGAAAAAGATCTTTAAAGGATTTTTAAGTTTGAATTTAATTTGTCTTTGAAAACAAAACCTTTCTATGTCCATCACAATTAGGTCAAGAATAAATTATTCAGATGTATTTGAAGTCCTTTTATAGAGGAGGATTTAAGGTTCAAAACCTTTAGCTTTGACTAGGAGATAAGGCTTTTTGTGGGAGACCAACTTCCTTTAATTTTTGTTTTAACTTTAGAGTCTGGACTCCAGAAAAGACCTTGGGCTGAATTGTGCAACAAAGAAATGGCAGTCAAAGGGAATGCCGCTTTAGGACTTGGTTTGATTAGGAGCTATGGATCTTAAACATTCCTTTGAAATGCTATGTCATATGAATAAAGTTATAAACCGGTGAGGTAGTTGACTATGAAACAGAAATACGCTTGTACAGAAATTGAGAAATTGGCAACAACTTAACATTCGAGGGCTGCCTGTAAGTCTAAAGTGACTGGAGCATCAACATATACAACGTTGTAATAAGCACATATGATCGATATATATTATATACCTCTCTTAAAGCATGGCAATAACAAAGTTAACAAACCAATGACTTTATGAACCCAAGTTTACATCAATCAGCAAATGACAAATGTGCATTGGGCCAAAACAGGCTCAGTAACTCTCAGCGGCGGCAGTGAACTCAGCAAACTCAGCGGCGGCAGTGAAATCGTTACTCAGCACTCACTCAACAAAGTTGTTGTTTAGGGTAGAATGAAAGTGAAAGTTGAAACCCGTGAAGTTAAAAACTTAAAAGTTAAAACCAAAAAATCGAAAAACCTAAATTCTTAAAATCTGTTCCCGGCGGGCAAGGGATCAGCAACCAAAACGTTTTGAAATGTTTAAAAAACGTATCATGATTTGCCTGAAACGTATTTTTTTTTAAACGAGAGGTTTTTTTTTTTTTTTTTTTTTTGTTCTTTTTACGGAAAACGCCTGGAAAACGGCTAGGGAAAAAACGGCCCGTTTCCAAATCATAAAACGACACCCAAAACGTTTTTTTGCCGTTTTCGTACTGCATACGTATCAAAAACGTAAAATGGCGTTTCTGGTGTTCAGGCAGCCGTTTCCGGTAACCTAGATCAAAAACACATAAAATATTTAACTTTTAAAGAAAACACATATGTTCATGTGCATCCATATGAATCCAATGTTAGAAACCAGGACAATACTGAGGGGGGGGGGTGAATCAGTATTGTAGAAATTTCACAAACTTTCTTTCACTTGCAATGATACTATGACACCAACAAATACTTCAACAATTAATTTAAATGAGCATGACAAGAATCAACATAACTAGCACCAATAGTACACATAGATTCTTCAAACTATTATTCAAATTACTTCACAAGGCAAGTTCCTATTTACTGTTACAAAGATTTTTTTGGCTACAACCAGCAGGAAGCCACTACTCCCTGATTTATTAACTACAACTGAAAGGAGATACAACCCTTGAATTTATCGGCTTATACTGAAAGGAGCTCCAACCCCTAAAAATTCACCAGCAACCATTGGAAGTAGCTACAACCCTTGATCTGCAAGCTACAACTTGCTTGACTTCAATGATTCATCTTTCATACAATTTTCATACTCAAATCAAGAAGCCATCCTTTTTACAAGATAAAACAATTTTTCCACCATCACCAACACCTTCAACAATCTTTGATTACTTGTAAATACACTAGCACAGTCCAACCCAACTCGCACATACACACCACAATTTTGCATAAACTTGTTCCATTGATTCTGCTTATAAAGAATTTTGACTGTTAAAATTAGCTTTTCTGCTTTTTAGTTAACTTCAGGTCTTTCTTCATGAATAAACTTTGTTTTTGTCTTTCTTCTGCTCTTTTGTATGTCATCTGCAGGTCTTCAAACATTTCTCTGTTGTTTAGAGCTCAATCTTTGAATTAAGCTGATTAAATATGCTCAAACAGGAAAATCTGGAGTTTTATCGGAGTTTATCTGAGACTTTCCAATTTTAGCTAAATTCCAAATTTAGCAAAATCGCTAAATAAGCCTTTGTAATTATCCATGCCGCTAGTGGAGCTTCCAACTCGTTCATGCCTCTTTTAGAAGTTTTAGCGCTGCACTTTAGTTGTCATAAATGCCATATTATAATGCTGTTGACCCGTTCATGCACAACCCCAAAGGCTTTATATAAAATGCTGCCAAATATGTGCTATAATCTCTGTTGGGTGCTCTTTTGCTATATAGCCCCAAGGGCTAATATAACAGTGCAAACACTCCGCGCCTTTGGTCATTATGCCGCAATGAACCTTGTCTTGTCGCTAAAACTTGGCCCCCGACTCCTTTATCCCCACACTCTTCTGTTGTGCCTTCAATCGCCTTTTAGAGTCTGCCTTGCGGGATTACGTGTTGCGTGGGGCCACCTTTCCACTTTTCCCCCATTGGTTGTCATTGCTTGATTGTACATGCTAGTGTGTCCCGACGGTTGTGATCCCGCCGTTCTTCTTTGCGCACTCTTAAAACCTTCCGGGGTCAAGGGATCAAGATGAGTTGTCCTAGTGGGTCTGCCTGTTGTACCTAAGCACCAATCATCTGCCAACTGTGCTGGTTTATCTTTGACAACTGCCATGTGTGCCCATCGTCTAGTCATCCCGTAACTCCTATGTGTTCTGCTCAAGGTTGACGTTTAGGGATTACATCATGCTCTTGTCATCAGTGCTGGGTTGTGCCATTTGAGTGGTGACACATGTCAGTTACATTTGGCCCACTAGGGTACATGAAAAGTCCAAAAATGCATGACACGTGTCCATCGTTCTTGATGACACGTCAGTGATGCTGATGTCGTACTCTGATCAAGCAGACGCTGCCACTTGTCCTCATCGGACCCATGTCTCCTACTAGTTAGCCACTTGTTGGCTTGTGATTCCACTTTTGTGATCACATGTCGTGGTCACGCGATCACGATTATAAAAGACCCGTTGGTGGTTTGCGCACCCCCATGCATGGTTTGTGGTAATGAAGGGTGGGGGGTCTGGAATTCATCTCCACCGTTGATTTGGAGATCAACGATATGCGAATTACCACCTCTTGGTTAACCCCACTGCACATTAACGTTGAAAAGTGCTTGGGCCTGTGCATAACTGACGATGCCTTGCGCATGACTGACAATATGTCGGTGGGGGCATGTGGCGGCAAATTTAATTGCGAACATGCCTATCGTTTAAACGGTCTGCTGTGGTAGTCTTTCCACCGTCTACTCTGCCAGGTTTGGGTGACTGCCAAATTTAATGCCTGCTAAGTTCACCACACCATATTTAACTGCATCCTTAGACTTTTTGGGGCTCTGCCTTTGACTAACCATATCTTATGATCCTTGAGGCCATTTTCTAACTTCCACATATCACTGGAAAGCTCTTTTAGAGCTCTTTCCATCTATAAGTGGGTTCCACCTGCTCTTTAAGTGATCCTATGATCTAGAAATGGCTTAGAAGTCACTGCACCTTCTCACCTTTGCTCTCCTTTGCCATTCTTCTCGTTCTACCTGTATCCTGATCACTTGTGTAATCATTGTTAATACGTTTGACACTTTTGCCATCCTTTTCCATTCTTTGCCATCGATGACAACACAATTCTAACATTCGCCCCCTCTGGCGTTGATGGCAACATCTTGATCAAACAAAACATCATCATGAAGACAAAGTGGGCTATAAACAAAATGTGTTTTTTCTCTTATTTCTCCTTTGGATGCTACTCCCCCTCTACTGCACTTTGTCTTCTGCTGTGAAACATGCTCACCTCAGCACCGATACTATTGTCTTTTGTTTGATCACCAAGACTTCTTCCCCTTTGACATCAATGGCAAAGACTCTAATGGATTTCCCTAGTCAACAATTTTCCTTCCTCATGTTGATATGCTGAATAATACTGGCTTCCTTTCTTCCTTTTGGAGGAAGATCTAGTGGAGGGAGGCAAGAGGAACAAAATTCAACACTCTCCAAGCTCCCATTGAAACTCACAAAACTCCAAATGAGATGTGTGAGGCAAATGAGGGGGGTGAGCTCCTTTCAAAGGCTTGGAGAGGGTGTTTTTGGAGGGAAACAGCCCTTACTTTCCCTCCACAACACCCAGGAAGCTTCCAAAAAGAGTCTGTGGGGGTCTGTTATCTTTCGCCGCGGCCTTGGTAGTGAACCGACTGGTTTGACCATAAACCGATCGATTCCATCATAAACTGGCTGGTTTGACCTGTTTTTGTGTTTTTTTGGCGAAGTCAGCCCTTAAACCAAGTTTTTTGCCCGGTTCGACTCGATTGCCTATTGAACCGACCGGTTTGACCGGTGTTCGGTTCATGCCGACCGATTTTTAAAATTATGCTTCCAATCTCATAGTTCTGCTTGTCTACATCTATTCTGAAGAAGGAATGAAGCTTTCCACCCTCCTTGGATTCTCCTTGATCTACATGTCTCCCAGCGGAGCCTATGGTGGAAATCGATTCATAGATACTTGTGCTCATCTACAACCTCCAAGGGGCTGCCCTCAAAGAGAAAAGTAACGTGATGTTTCTTTCTTTTCAAAGAGAAAATCACGACTTTAGTTTTGATGGTATTTACTTGCATTCCCACCTCTTGACAAAAGAGTTTCATAGCTTTCAAGTGTTTTCTCAAACCTAGTGCAGATTTAGCAATAAAAATAAGGTCCCCTGTGTATAAAAGAAGTTTCACCACATATCTTGCTAATTGGATGCCTTCTCCATTTGCTAATGGAGAAAATGAAATATTAGTCGTAGGTCAATGAATGAAATAAAATTGATGAGAAACCATTTTACCATTGACGCCACACATTTTACCACATTTGTTGGGAATAATATCTGATCATAAAGATAATAATAACAATTATTATTATTATCCAATTTTAAGGTCACGACTAAGCCAAACACCACATAATACATTACTAGCCTTGAGGGTTGGCTCAATTGGTTGGTCCGACTATTGCCAAGATTTTGTTGATAACTTGACATGTTTTGTAGGTCCTTTATTTAATTTCCAAGGGGTTAGGCATGCTAAGTTGAAGTCACCTACTTTACATTGGGGATTGTTATCACTTGCCGTCTAAGTCACCTGACACGGGGATTCGGGACACATAGGATTCGAGATTCGTGGTGTCAGATTCGGACACGCTGACCCCCCGAAACAGGACACGTTATATATTATTTTATTAAAATAT